>PVIR01036175.1:0-15995 GCA_004026965.1 Petromus typicus
GTCAGTGAAGAGTTGAAAAGAAACTAACACCCATCTTCCCGAGGCAGCTGGAAGAACAGCAGAGTCACACAGCTTTTACTTTACCCTCCTAATCTCAGTGACTCAAGTCTTCTCAGCCCCCTTTGCACAACTCAGACCCTCGGTCATTCCCTGAGTGTAAACCTTCACTCTTTAACATGGACCAAGAAAAGCCAGTCGTTCCATTCAACTACTAGATTCCACCAATCCTCCCCAAAATGTCAAGGCAGTTCATAACTGTCCCTTTGACTCTTGCCTACTCAGTCACCCTTTCTCAGCAGCACCCTACAGCAGGGTACAGAATGTACAGTCCCTGCTGCAGTGCTGCCGGAACAAAACTACCATTCACTTTATTCAACAGGAGAAAAAGCACGGACGCCACTGCAGCCAGAATCTTTGACAATAAAACAGAAATGGGTGAAATTTGAGAGAAAATGAAGCCTGTGTGTTTGCCCAAGGTCTACAGTTTACAGACAAAGAAGAGGTCATAAAACTGGGACCTGGAGTTAACACAAAGGAATCAGGAACAGAATTTTAACTGAATCAGAAGGTTTAGTGAGACCTCTAGACATCAGTTAGTCTTTTTCTTATCTGGGACTGTTCTTAGAATAAAATTCAACCATCTGGGGGTTATTTCAATGAGATCTGCTATTCAACACCTTTAAAAAAAATTGGCTACTAATTGGGAATGTTATTTGAGCCCTCTTTAAAATTCTCTCCAAAATTAATGAGGGCATATAGAACATAAAGACGCACAGAGGGAGACGAGCCGTACCAGGAGACATCAGAGCGTCTTACACGCACGCAGCTGGTAAACAGTTCCATGACATGCATAAAAATGGCGCTGGGATTAGAGTTTTGAGAACACCTTGGAGGGGCTTCCAACTCTGAGCTGCATTTGGAAATTTCACCACAGACTTCAAGTCTATTGTGATACTAAATCAACTCTTTGTGTCTGCATAAACAGTTTGTTACACTTTCTTCTTTAATTATATATTGTGACTACTGAATATTAATCTCAGTCTCTTTGAAAGGAAAGTGTTTATTTTTATCTGTCATTCAAAGTGCTCCTCAGTCTTCAAATCTGAAGTGGATTCATCCAAAGATGTGTCACAGCCCCGACTACCTGGGGGCTGCCAGTGGGCTTCGTGGGTAGGAGGCAGGAAGACAAGGGTCCTTGAACTCATTAGATGTTTTATGAGTGGTTCCCATTTCTAGAAAAGTACAAATTTGTTTTCCAGATCCATTCTCTCTCCATACGTGTCCATGATGAAAAACGCAGGCTTTCTTTTATCTTACCACGATCTTTCTTTCAAAGAAGATAGAGAAAACAGAAGCCAATTTGTAACAATTATCTTACTGCTTCCAACATTAAGTTACATTACAAATTGATGTATTAATCTGAGACCATCTGGAATGAATGCAGCTGTGATGATAACTGGACAGCCTCCTCCTTGACCACAAGATGTCTAAAGATATCATGAAGCAGCTTGTTCTATGTGTTTATTACTCTTAAACGTTTACTTTTTCACTGAAGGGATGAGAATCACTTACTGCTGTTGATCTTAGCTAACAGATCCACCTCCTCCCCTCCGTGACCATGTGTGGGAAAGCCCATGACTGCTGTGCCCAGCAGAAGTGGGAAAGAGGGCTACGTGCTGAGACACAGCGTAAAGGGGGCACAGAGGGAGGCGGGCTCAGGGGATACAGCAGGGTCAAATAATCCGAGGTGAAAGAAATGATGGGAAGACCTAACTTTAGCTTTGCACCCAAGCCATGAATCAAAAAAGAACAAAACTCATTTCTAACAGCTTACATGATGTAGACCACCTTTTGAATGCATGGTCAAGGGCTGGGGATGTAGCTTAAAGACACTCCATCTTCCTGGCCAGTGCAGGTTCCTGAGTTCAGTTCCCGTTACCTTCCCTCAAAATGAAGTCAAATGCACGGTCAAGTTCTCTGCCACTCTTTAAGGACTGCAGACGTAGTGCTTTTGTGACAAATATATGGTTTGGTTAATTAAGATGGTATTCTGAAAGCCCTTTGAATTTCAGAGCACATAGCATTAGCCTTTGCTAGTCCTGAATCAGAACCATCAGATAGAATAAAGCTGCTTGTCAGTACATAGATCACTTATTTTATGATTTTCTTAATCCATCATCATATTCACCACTCCTGCTTACTTCCAAACAATATCGATCTGTACTTTCCCGAACAAGTTTTCCAGGTCTGGATCGAAGCTGTCTCAGCCCGTAACAGTTTCTCTCGGAAAGAGTTCTATTTAAAATGTTTTATAGGCCATCTAGTTATTTGCTGATTGTTAGGGATAGTGGGAGAGACTATAACAGACAAGCAGCCTCAGCTGGCTTCTGGCAGTGAGACTAGACTTGGTATTATTAAAAGGGTAGATGGTATATTCTGTGCCCTATGGAAAATAGTTTGATAATACATCTTGACCCAGAACTTATTAAAAAATCCATTATCTTTTTAATTCAACCTTATAATACCCTTTGGAATTTCAATTTAGGTATTCCTTACCAAAATAATAGGTAGTTTTTATTACTGAACATGGGAAATGTAGTCTCTCATATCGACAACTCTCTTATAGGAGAGTTTCTAATTTATTATTGATAAATTCATGTTCTTACTCTTTAAAAAAAAAATAAGAGGAGAGGACCTACTTTTCTTACTGAGTAAACCTCAGATTGGCTTTGCCTTGCTTTGTGCCGGCTGCATGCTGGTGCACAAACTCTATGTATTGGACTGTTAATCTTTGCCTAATATGACCAGGCTTGGTCCTGGAGAGTCTCATGAAATCCTGCCCCTGAGGCCAGCTTGCACATGGCGCATGGACAAAGGGCAGCCCCGTGGACACGACTCAGACAGTTAAGATTCTCCTGGCAACATCAAAGATCACATGTGGCCACGGGAGACTCGGGCTCTGTGGCTCCTACCAACAAAAGATCCGGCCAGAAACCGGACACCTGCCTCCCTCCCGACACATTTACAAGACATACACATGTTCCATTAAAATAACAGCACTCTAATCTGGCATAGTTTCTTCCCAAGTGCCTGGCTTTAAAACGTGCTTGTGTTTGTCATGCTGGGCCAGGTAAGATATCAGGTGACAGCTACACAGCCTGGAAGCTGGCATGTGAGACCAAGCACTGTCTGCCCATCAGCACTTCCTCTAGTCTTCTTAGACCTTCTCTCTCCCACCCACTCATCAAGTGTTCTATGTTCCTTCTGGGAAACATTAGCACAGTGAACATCCGCCGGTGTGTGGCAAAGAGCAGTCAGAGTACCATACCTCTCTTGCCCCACGCTCAATTACCTGGGTCTCTGGTGACCACCCTGGACTTCTGCAGCCAGTTTCTAACTAGAACCCGCTAGCAAATTATTTATCTGACTAGCGGATGGCTCAGTAATTGCTATAACAGGGGAATTATTGAATCGAGTTGAGAAACTCTGGGATTACACAGTGTAGAATGATCATTTCACGCTTATTTGGGCCACAAATTTCTCAAGTGGATCCAGTCATGAAAGATCTTTTTGGCACAGCCTGAAACTCTTTCAATCTCTTTTATTCATCACAAACTGACTGTTTAAAAAAAAAAAAAAAGCATCAAAACCATGGATACTTCTCTACGGGATTTGTGTAACTAAATTGTTATCAAATGACTGCACCTATCTGTGGAAGGACTTAGAAAAGTCAGTTTTGTGTCTTATGGATGATGTTAAACTCACTTTTGTGTCTGGACTTTTTTTTGAGTGGCCCAGTTGTCTGCCTTCACATTTTATTTAGCTCCAGCTTCCATAGGATGGTAAGCAGATGAGGTTATCCAGCACAATCTCCATTGCATGAGGGCCCTAGGGGGCAGGATTGATGCCTTTGGGAGAGAGGGAAAGTGCTTCATTCAAACTCTTAGCTCTTAGGGATACATTAGCTTATCTTAACTACTCATCATTAAAAGAGTTGAACAAAAGAGAAAGCACCCTTTGGCCTTCATTTTCTTTTCATTACCATGCCCAAAATGTATTATTATTTTCTTGAAGAATGTGGTTTTCCTCAAGTTTTCAACCTTTTCCATTATTTTTCTTTACATTAGCCATTTATTGGTATTAAAGTACATTAATTCCTCTCCAAGAAAAATGGGTATTTTTGAAAAATTAATGACTTTATGTTTTCCATTGCTGAGTTAAAAAGGAGTCAGTATTTTCCAGTAACTTTACAGAGAAGGTCAGAAATGGATGAGAGGCAATGGGAGTAAAACTAGTCAAATTCAAGAGGGGCTTAAGGAACTGTTTTGTTTTGTTTTGTTTTGTTTTTAATGGGAAATAGCATAGAGAGGAAATCAGCAAAGGTAAGGCCACCAGAGGTAAGTTGATTGTGTTAGAGAGACAGTGAAAAGGTTATAGAACCAAGAGCTCATCTTTGTTATGAAACAAATACATAGAACTAACACAATAAGACAGGGGATAAATGAACATTCAAACTCAAATTTTTATAGCATTGGGATTGACGTGTATAGCTTAAGTTTCAGAAAACTAAGAAAAAAGGCAAATGAACAACACTAAATGTGATGCTATAAATTGCTTTTAAAAATGAATTCTTATTTCACCCAAATGTAGTCGTGCTGGCTGACCAACACCAATAATTACTTGGTAAAGTGGTAAATGCTGTGGGGGCTAGTGAGTTAGCTTATGAGGAGGAAAAAAAATCTCAGATTCTGCGGCTCTTCACAGCCTTCTCACCGTCACACCCGGTGCTCTGGAAATGTCAGCTCGAGGCAAACAGAGCTCTTGCTCATCTTTTTCTCTGCAAGACCTACATTAGCTAAGACAATTGCAATAATTTGAATGCTTTGACTGTTTTTTATGTTACCTCTAAAATACACAACTTCATTATTATATTTAATCATCAGCCTAAATATTCATGAAGAATGTAGGGGTATTTTTTTTGAAACAGGGTCTCACTTTGTAGTGCAGGCTATCCCTGAGCTCACTATGTAACCCATGCCAGCCTCAAATTCACAGTAATCCTCCTGCCTCTGCCTCTCAAGTGCTGGGATTAGAGTCATGAGCCACCATGCCTACCATTATGCTATGTGGTTATCGGGGATCAAACTTGGGACCTTGTGATTGCAAGGCAGATGCTGGAACCAATAAGCTAAATTCCCAGCCCAGAATGTAGAATTTTTACCACCTGCAGTAACTCACTGTTTAAAAACCTGAACATTCCTAAGCAGCGATCTCTTTTGTGTCACATGCTGCTCACAGAGCTGGACCACATCACCTGGTCCTGTTGTCACTCAGACCCTCACTGTGAATCCCGAGCCTTAAAAGCAAATCAGGAAGCCCCGAGCTGTCACAGGATTCTCCAACTCCCTTTTAAATTAACAGCTTCTTCCCTTTTGCCCTGCTCACTCTGACCAGACCTTCTTTCTATATACACAGAGTTATTTCCTACCATCTAAATACCTCAGAGTTGACATACATTTCAGCACATGTTTGAGGGAGATGCTCAAACCACATCTGGTCCATAGGACTTTATGAGATCTCATCTTGTTGTCCATGGGGGCTACAGAAGATGGGCGACACAGTGTCTATGGAATATGAAATAAGAAAGCAACATGTCACATGTTCCCTGAGCAGCAAAGAAGTGCTTCTCTCTAAACCAGTGCTTGCAAATATTTCACACACTTCCTTTTATGGGGAAGGCTGTAGCACAAAAAGATGTGAAAAGGAAGAATGTTAAAGTCAATAAGGAAAAGCCACATATGTTGGTACATGCCTGTAATTCCAGCCCTCAGGAGGCTGAGACAGGAGGACTGCCTCAAATTTGAGGCCAGCCTAGATTTCATAGTGAATTCAAGGTCAGCCTGAATTACATAGCAAGACTCTGTCAAAAAAAAAAAAAAAAAAAAAAAAAAAAAAAAAAAAAAAAAAAAAAAAAAAAAAAGGAAAGAAGGAAAGAGAAAGTAAAGAAAAATAAAACTGAGGAAGAGAGATTTTATAAGGTTAAACTAAGGTATAAGAGATTTTCATTTCTCTTTTGTCAGAAGTACTCATTTAGAGTTACTTTCTTCTAAGTGCTTTAACATTGACAGATACTTTTAAACACGGAACACTCCAAACTAGCCCTTTTCTCACTGAACTGCTAGGACTATTCTCACAGGGCTTGTCCAGCTCCTGCAAGGATGTTCAGCTTCAGCACCGCCCCGAAGAGTGGGCTATGGACAGGCCTGCAGCACTCCAACCACAGTCCACACTCAGATCTCTGCTGAAGAATATCTTCCTCTGGTCCTGGTGTATGAGCTAAAGAAAAGAAAATTGACTGAATAAAATTAAAAAGAAGTAAAAATCAAATGTAGAAGCATTTTCTTCAATATTTTAACTATTTTCTACTCTTTTTTATTTGATATAAAATATGCAGAACAAATTTCACTTGTCACCTATTTCCCCTCCAGATTTAACACAGAGAGATTGTCTCCTTTGTATTAAACAATCAGTTTTCATCATCTAAAAATGTCAGTATTTTTTTATTTCTCAATATTAGCTCAACATACCTGTATATCTTCTTGATGCTTTTCTTCTAAAATGCTTTGAATAGTGTATATTTCACAGATGTAGTGTAAAAAAAATCATAAAAAGAAATTTCTCTCAGATACAATAAAACACACTTCCAAGATACATCAAATTTAGGCTTGTTAATAATTACACTAATGGGACTGGAGATTTAACTCAGTGGTTCTAGCATCTGCCTTGCAAGTGCAAGGGCCCAGGTTCAATCCCCAGTAACCACATACAACAATGCCGGGCTTGGAGACTCACACCCACCAGCAGTCAGTACCACATACCACAGTGCCGGGCATGGTGGCTCACGCCTGTAATCCCAGCACTCGGGAGGCAGAGGCAGGAGGATTACTGTGAGTTCAAAACTGAGCTCAAGGCCAGCCTGGATTACAAAGTGAGATTCTGTCTCAAAAAAAAAAAAAAAAATTACACTAGTGCATTAAGGTGTTTTATAAAACTGCAGATATGCACAATGCTATAGTTTAAATCTCTCAAAAGTTCATGGGTTAGAGGTTTGGTCACTCATCTATAGAGCTACTGGGAGGTGGAGGAGCCTTTTGGGGGTGAAATCTAGTGAAAGGAAGTTGGACCGCTGGGGGTGTGTCCTTCAAGGAGTGGGACTTTAACACTTTCCTTTTTTCCTTTGCTTCCTGGTTGCCAAGAGAAATCCTGACGTCCCCCATGTTCTCTGACACCCCGAGACCAAAAGAACAAGGACAAGTTACTGTGGACGGAAAGCTCTGTCCATAGCCCACTCTTTGGAGCAGTTTGCTGAACAAGGCAAACATTTCTGTTCTGTAAGGGAGAAATTCACAAGTAGAAAGAATTAATCAACCCAAACCCAAACCAAATCAAGTAGGACAGACATCACATCCTACAGCCTCGCGTCTGGCATCTCACGCATCCCATGTGCATCGCTGAGGCCTTGGGCAGTGTCCCCACCAGGCTTTGCTGGTCTCAGGCCTCGGTTACTGCCTCGGACTGTGCACTGGTATCTGTTGCTCAGTCCAGCAGGTATAGCACAGTCAATCGTACCTTTCTGGGTCCCCAGCGTGGCTCCCCTCTCACAGCCCCGCTGGGCATTGCCCTATCAGCACTCTCTGAAAGGACTCGCACCCTGCGGAAAACTCCTGCCTGACCTAAGAGGCTTTCCTGTGAAATGTGGGTGGAAATCACTACGATGCTGTACCTCCTGCATTCCGCATGCTTGCAAAGTCAGCACCGCATGGATGCCAAAGGCTGCACCTGGGCCTCCTTGAAGCCAGCTGCAGCCATGGAGTGCTTTCCCGGCTGAAAGAAATCCGCAGCTCTTAGCGAGTGCCTCAGTTGGGTCCCTGAAAGACTCTACCCTTGGAAGCCTCTTGGCATGTAGTGGAAGAGGCAGCCTTGCAGATTTCTAAGATGCCCTGGAAGCCGTTTCCAACTGCCCTAGCAATCACCCTTCCTGCTAATCTATTTTGCAAACTATGATTTCTCTACAATTCCCTGGTCAGCAACAACCTTATTTTCTTATTCTTTGCTTTCTGGAAGCCAGGTCACAAGTTCTCCATACGTTTCTACTGTGCCTTCTTGGGCTCCGGATGCTCACTGCTATAAGTCCGAGTAAAAGTGGCCAGTAAATAGCTGTGCTAGTCCCTAAATGCTGCACTGTTTTCAAACAAACTCCACCAAATGAACTGGTGCCTCATTCTTAAAGTCAGCCTTTTACGAAGCTTTAAGGGACTGTTAACAACACAGCCAAATTCTTTGTCTACTTCATAACAAAGATAACCTTTCCTCTGACTTCCAACAAGGCCTCATTTCCATCAGGCACTAGTTTTCTAGTTCCCTCATATTTCCAGGTCTCACCAGAATCACCCGCTACACTCTGCTTACAACATACCTAGCTTTTTCTAGCTCTCCCCCCTAAGCTTGCCCAGCTTCTGTCCACCTCTCTACCTTTTCAGGCACAGTTATAATAATCAGCCATTCTTTTTTTTTGAGACAGGGTTTTTACTTTGTAGTTCAGGCTGGTCCTAAACTCAGCTTCAAACTCATAGCAATCCTCTGCCTCTGCCTCCTGAGTGCTGGGATTACAGGTTTGAGCCACCACACCTGGCACTGTGGTGTGTGGTACTGATGTTGGTGGGCGTGAGTCTCCACACCTACCATTGTTGTATGCGATTACCACCGGGGATCAAACCCAGGCCCTTGCACTTGCAAGGCAAGTGCCGGAACCACTGAGCTAAATCCCTGGTGCATAATCACCCATTCTTTGATGCCAATTTTCTATATTAGTGAATTTTGCATTATTTCAGCAAAACGCTTGAGACAAGGTACCTTTGTAAACAAAGGATGAGGTATGGAGACTCAAATCCAACTTGTAGCAGCCCTGTTGGTTCAGCCTCTGATGCAGGTCAAGTGGTAAACGGCATCACAATGGTAGAACTGTATGTAAGAGAACAGGATTACATCTCAAAGTGGCACCCAGAGAGAATGGGATCTCATGATCCATTGTGCATGTTCCCAACTGACCGCAGGACCTCCACCTCCTACCATCACTCAACTGAGAAACAAACATGAATGGAGCTTAGTAAAATACACACCTAGCAGGTGGTCAGAGTTCAATCCCAAGTCTGGTAAAGAAACAACCAATATAGCACCAAATACTAAACTCTCAACTTATGGACACTTTGGAAACAAGCACAAACCATATGCAAAGCATAGCACTTAGAAATTAAATGAAGGGAAGAGAATGCAAAGGTAACATGAGATACTTGTATAATGACTTGCTTCCATTTGAATAGCCACATGAAACAAAAACTGAAGGAGTATGTAGGATATAAAGAGAGAAAAATTCTATATTTCAGTGGAAAGCATAAGTAGTCTGAGTTATGTTTTAATGCTTGTTTACATTTTTAAGTAATTATTGGTATTTGGTATTATTACATAATGATGGAGTTTATTTGGGAAGTTAGTGTCTTAGTTATTTTTCTTGTTGCTGGGACAAAATACCTGGCACTCAAAGTTAAAAGAGGAGAAGTTTAGTTAGGTCATAGTTTGTGATTGTTTCAACTCGTAGCTGGCTGGCTCCAAGGCAGATTGGACAGCAGAAGGCCATCTCAGAGGAGAAATAGTTCATGGAGGGCAGAAGGCAGAAAGCACCACGATCACAAGGTAAGCCACAAGCCACGACCACAGCTTTATCTGTCCCTCATATCTTACCTGGTCTACCCTGCTTTGAGGTGGGTAGCGCACATGCCTTTAATCCTAGCATTGCACTGTAAATCGATCTCAGCGTCACAACCTTGATCCCAGCACCACAAACCTTAGATCCAGTCACTTCCAAAAAGCCCCACCTATGACCACAGGAGGTTTCGGAGGGACATCTAGATACAAGCTACAACAGTTAATACATCCGCTTAACATATCTTAATCAAAGTCTGTTCCATTGTTCTTCTGTCCTTTTCCTCCCACCCCCTTCTTCCACTTTCTTTCCCCCGTCTCCAAAAGTCTACCTCCAGGTTTCCCATCCTCTTTCCTATTTATTTATTTATTCATTCATTTAGTTTGTCATCATTTTATATTTAACTTTCTGAGTCTGGTCAGTTTCACTTAGCAAGGTTACTACATTCATCCATTTTCCTTCAAAATGACATAATTTCATACTTCTTTGTAACTAAATGATATTCCATTGTGTATAAATACCACATTTTCTTCATCCATTCATCTGTTGATGGGAATCTAGGCTGTTCCCGCCGCTTGGCTATTGTGACTTGTGCTGGAATAATTATGGTATACATGCTTCACTACAGTCTGCAGTCCTTAACTCTTGGGGAATATGCCTTCAGCTATTAACTTCTTGTCTTGCTCCAGGGGAAGAAACTAGATTCACACAACACAGCAAGAAATCACTTGACTGCTAATCTCAAAAAGTGATTGTGTCACCCCCCTCACGGTGGCCTGAGGTGGGGTATAAGATAGAGAGTTTGTGTGAAAGGAGTGGAGACCTTATCCCCCAAATTAAACCCAATCCCCTGAAAATAATAGACCCCAGCTGATGGTATAGGAAGTGGGCAGAGAAGAGCCATCTCTATCCAAGAATGCTGATTTCTTCTCACTATTACTGCTGCTCAACTTTGCCAGGTACTGTTTGTCCCTTCAAAGGAAATTGCATTTTGACTCCAGTCTTGGTTGCTGTTCTGTTTCTGCAGTACTGGAGACACAGCAAAGTATCTACCACTGAGCTACGTGCCTGGTCACTCTTCCATGAGTTTTTAGGAATCAAATGTGTACACTTTATTACCAAACGAATATGTGACCAGTCATAATTTCAAGGAGAATCATAATGTAGTGCTCTTGTATTTTCCTCTCACACTGGTGCTGGGAGACTCGTTTTACATGTTGAGGAACTTCCGGAGGAAAGCTGCTCTGTGAGCTTATGGGAGCTGAGGAGGAGGAAATATTCCAAACTCTAAAAATCTCCAAACACTGAAACAAGCACTTTGGATAAGGAATGCTCAACCTGTACTCTTACATGAGATAACATAAAACAATCCGATTTAGTGTAGTATTTGGTAGTCTGACTACTAGCACTGATGGGGGAGAGAGTTCAGCTCGGCAAAGCAAGAGGTACTAATTAGACTTGTGATTGCCTTGAATGTTCTCCTTTTAAAATATAGATATTCCTTGAAAAGGAATTACTTTGATCAGCTCTATTTCTGGCTTTATATAGATGAGTCTGAAACCAAGAAGTGGGCAGAAGAAAGATCAGCATGAGTCTCATCAGAGGCAGCCAGGCCTGAGGGATGAAACGCAGCAAGGGCCGCGGAGCCACCAAGGGCAGCAGGGAGACGGGGTTGGCCGAGGGAGAGGGCAAGGGCGTCGGGGCCAGGAGACACGCTTCATCAACCTGGCAGCACTGTCTGGAACAACTGGCTGGGAGCCACAGAGCATCACTCGCTGGTCTCCCATGTGAGGCTGCTGATGCCTCTCCTCTTCCGAAGGACGCGCAAGTGCAGGGTTCGAAGATGTGGCCTTGGCTGTCTCAAAGTGAGTGACTAGTCTGTTGACCACATTTCTTTTTCTTCCTCATCTTATACGTTTGTCAGGTAGAATGACTGAGCCCCACATCTGCCACTCTTACTAGGTATTTTACAGCTAAGTTGTTTGGCAAGCTGTTTGCTGCCAATGCTAAAATTCGGACAACACTGGAGATTTAAAATAATAAGAGAAAATTTCAAGGATGTCTGATACTCTTATAGCCTATTCTACCCTGCAACTGTGGGTTGACAGTGTTTATGTTTCCTTTTTACATTTGTTGATTAGTCCATGTTTGCAGTATGTAATAACGACATTCCTCATGGGGAGCTGACACGTGTACATAGCACATCTTTTTTTTGTTAATTTAAATCTTTATTGGTACATTATATATACACGTTATCTTCACATTCAACATTGGGAATTTGTACCAGTATATGACACAACTTAATTCTCATTTCCCCATTCTCCTACCCACCCTACAATTCTTCACTCCCCATACACATAAGCTTTGCTTCCTTTTTTTATTACCATCACATCAATTTTTTTGTCCCTTGTTATATACCCCTACACCCTAACTGCTTATAAATATTTTCACAGTACCTACTATCTATACCAGAACTCACTTACATCTTCACTTTTCTCATATGAAGATATTTACACAGCTGTGACCTATTTGGGCTGCCATCTAGAATATACAAAGAGCTTTAAAAACTCAGCCTACCCAAATTTAAAGACCCAGTTCAAAAATGGGCATCTGAAATGAACAAACACATTTCATAAGAAGAAGTAAAAGCAGTTAAGAAGTATATGCAGAAATGCTCAACATCACTGTTCATTCCAGAGATGCAGATGAAAACAACACTGAGATTTCATCTCACTCCACAAAGAGTGGCTGCTCTCTCAGAATTAGCCAGCAACAGATGTTGGGGAGGCTGCAGAGAAAAGGAACTCTTTGACACTGTTTATGGTAATGTAGACTCATACAGCTCTGTGGAAATCAGTGTGGAGATTCCTGAAAAAATTAGGATTAGAGGTCTTATTTGACCCGGCCATTCTTCTGCTAGGTATATGCACAAAAGAATTAAAAGATTTATATCACAGTAACACATGCACCCATGTTTATAGCAGCTCAGTTTGTGATTGCTAAATCTTGGAAACAAACAAAATGTCCATCAACTGGAGACAAGACAAGAAGATATAGTTCTTTTATAGAATGGAGTATTTATTACTCTGCCATAAAAAGTGGTAAGACTGAGTCATTCCTACTCAAATGGATGTACGCTCAGGACATCCTCATAAGTGAAATAAATGGTTTTCATAACACATCTTAATTTCTCTTTTCAATCCTTTTCCTTCCTGCCCTTCAACCTTCTTCCGTCTCATGTTCCTCTTCACTTTTGCAAAAGATCTGTTTCCCCTATTCTTAGTATTACTTATGTTTTTGAGAACCAGAAGACTTCTGACCAACCAGCTTTTTAAGAATGAGAGCAGCAGAAAGACAGGATTTTATGTGAGCTGGGCTCGTAAATCATACACATCAGTTTTTGTCAGCTGCACAGCAGTGTACTAGAATTGTGTTTCATGTGCCCATGAAGCTGGATCAGAATCAATATTTGTTGCAGGTATCACAACCAATACATGCTGAAGTCAACATTTGTGTACAATGTGACTCAAAAACCCACACACTTAAAGGAACCATGGTGGCTACACTATCAATATTTTCAGTTTGGTAGGCAATATAATCTCCTGGAAGCCTCTTAACAAGTCATATGATCACAACTATTTAATTCTTCCACAATAGAAAGAGACATGTAGACAGTACCTGAGTGAATGTGTGTCAATAAAACTTTATTTAAAACCACTTGTATGTGGCTCACTGACTGTGGCTCCACGGCATCAACCTGAATGTTGACTCCCACTTTGTGTATGTCAGTTTCACACTGAAAACCTAAAACTTCTTTGTCACTTCTGCATATGTATTACTAATTTGGCACAACCTGACTTCCGTAAGTCATTAAAAATATGTTGAAAAAGTATGACTCCTTTCATGCAAGTGTAGGTTTTAACTTCCATATCTCTTAAGACATTTCATAATTTATAACTCATAAATAGCGGCTCAGTGACTTTATTTTATACCTGAATGTCCTCCACAGCTCTGGACTGGCAAGGAACCCACACGAAGCCTGCACCGTGCAGAGCATCGAGCTTGGTTGTTAGGGTGTTTGTTTCTAAAAGTCAAGCAACAGTATGCTACACTCTGATGATCCTGGACAGATGTGGGGATAAAGTCTAAGCTGAAAGTATTCCTGGGGAACTTAAACTAAGATCAGAGGCATTTCCACCAGACATGTGCTAAGTTGGAGTTCGGAAAATGTGCTCTGTCTCGTACGATGTCAGTGTCCCACCAAGCTCCCCCTCTTCGCCACAGCTGCAGTGGGAGGAGGTCAGATTTACAAGTGGTGTTGACCTCGTTGTCAAGGGAAGTACAGTAGATTTGGTTCCACTCTCCATCCCTTTACTTGACAGGAGCAAACTGGCTTCTGTAAAACATGATGCAGTTGACCCTGGTGTGCTTCCTGCAAGTTGGGGCTTGTGTATTTATATCCCTAGTCTTCATTACCTCTTCTTTGAAGATGGTTATATTCATTTGGTTTGGCTTCTCCTTTGTATTGCTAAATCCCAGTGAAAAGAGGCATGAACAATGAAGTGATGTTGCTGAGATAGAGCCAACAAACTAGCAAAGCTGTGGGGTCATCTACTTTCCAATTCACCGGCCCCAGAATCATAATATTAGCATGCGAGTGTTATAGGAAGGCTTATAGTTTTCTTTCTTTTACTCCTCACTCTATTTTTCTCTCGTGCCCTCCCTTTTTTCTTGTTCACTACCCAGTTTCCTTGTTTCTATAGCTACTAATAGCAGGGCTACCCTCAAATCTATAATGGAGTTTGCTTCTTCTATTCTTATTTTAAAGAAAATAGAAAATCGAGTACTTTAAAACTTAGTGAATTCCTGCTTTTTAATTGCTTTGCTTCTGATGGAAAATCCACTTTGCTGTACCTGATGTTAGACCATTTAAGATGAGATTGTCATTGTATCCACATTTAGATTATGGGGCAGATAAAGTTTTCTTCCTTAAACTGAATTCTGGAAGACAGACAATCATTCTCATGATTGAGAAGTAGAAAATAAACCTACATGTATGTGTACCAGGTTTTCTTAGATACTCTGAATTAAAAGAAAATGTGTTACTTACTTTGGCAAACCCAATTTTAATTAAATGTTCTCAAGCGTCGCTGGATGCCTAACAAATGAAAGTGTCATTTTTTGTCTAGAAACAAAAAATATTTTACAAATTTATGGGAAAGCAGATTTTTCTATTGATCCATCTGAGAGGGCATTAACTATTCCTAAGGGAGTGTCCTGGCGAAGCTGGCCCAACCGTCACACCCAAAAGTCAGGGGAAGACTGCTGAGAAGCAGAGGAGGAAATAGAACACTTTAACATCACATCTTGGTCATACCAAGGTCCATTGACTCTGTATTCATTCCAGATAATTAATTTACAACACATTAAACCTTGATGTGGAGAAGGCTGTTATGCATCAATTGTGTAGGAATAAAAAGTGGTATTGATTTAAGATTTCCATTGTATCGTGTGCTGATAAGAAGACCAACAACAGCGGAGTTATGTCTCAAATATGGAACAAAGCTCAGTTGAAGGACAAAACTGCTAACTAAGTGCACTCTGGAATCTACTCAGGCAAAGTGACACGGCCTGAGAGGTGTTCGGCAGGGTGGGCCAGAAAACATAATTAGGACCAATCCAAGTGACTAATAAATATTGATAAAGATGCACTCTAGCAATCAAATTTGGGGATGTGATAATGATCTTCTTTACAGTAAAGGGCTAAAAGAGCCCCCTACCCACTGCCAAATCCAACCATTAATATTTATTAAATAAAATATGAGTGTACCATTAATTGTAAACAACTGACATGAATCGAAGCTCTCTCTCACCCAAAGCACAGGAATTGTCAGGGTGAGGCCACATGGATCCGAAGTTATAATGTCTTGTGGATATTGAAAGAACCAGTTATTGATTTTGAAAATCAAGTAGCCTCATTAACTATTATAACTTGCATATTGGGAGAAAGAATAGACAGTGAGAAAGAGGCCTGAGTTCAAATCCTTGGTGGCTAAGGGCAAATCCTCTAAATTTTCTGAAGCACAAGAGATGTCTCTATTCTACTTACTTAATAAGGACAGATGAAATATATAAATGTAATGAAAAGGGTTTTCAATCACATTCAAATATGACACTGAAATTATTTTTCAAATTAATTTCATATAGAATATAAAAGTCAAGAAGACTACAAATG
>PVIR01036176.1:0-15982 GCA_004026965.1 Petromus typicus
CAATCCTCCTGCCTCTGCCTCCCGAGTGCTGGGATTACAGGCGTGAGCCACCACGCCCGGCACTGTGGTATGTGGTACTGGTTGCTGCTGGGTGTGGTTCTCCACACCCAGTATTGTTATGTGGTTACCGGGGAATCGAACCCGGGTCCTTGCGCTTGCGAGACAGGCGCCGGAACCACTGAGCTAACTCCCCGGCCCTGCATAAGAGTTTTTTTAAGGATGAAAAGAAAATCACCTATCACATTGCATACCCCACAATGCTCACACTGGGCCACACAGGAAGGGGTGAGATCAGGACCTAAATGAAATGGGGTGCATGTACCCAGTTCAGCACTCAGCCACGTCACCAACTGAATGAAATCAGCTATAGTAAGAAAAAGTGGAGAAGAAGGAGGAGGAGGAGGAGGAGGAGGAAGAGGAAGAGGAAAAGGAAAAAGAAGAGAAAGAGGAAGAAGCGGGGGGAGAAGATTTACATCCCAAGGAGTTGGTATTGGTGCCACAGTCCTGGAACTGATTCTGAGAGATAGTGGTTAAACTGTTGCCCATACAGTATGACTCAGAGGCTACAAGCTCCTCTTTCAATATGAGCATGTCTCCCCAAAGGGTACCCCATCCAGAGCACAGTTCCTTCTTCTGCACACTGTGTGGATCCTAGTGCTACCATAGATGAGCTTTGTGACCCAGCAGGCAGCAATCAGCCTCTGTGCTTCAGCTTCTCACCTATGAAATGTAGATACCTCAGAAGACCGCAGGAAGACACGAGTCCCCACACACACTACCTGAAAGGAGATGCTTCTCGGAAGGAGTATAGCTATTGTCACCTGCTGATTACATGTGAAATGTACCTGAAGATGAGGAAGGGGGAGCACATGGGAATCAAAGCCATGGTGGGGACACAGGAAGGGTCTCAACGAGCAGTTAGCTGCCTTAGGGTGCTGCCAGGCTGGCATAAGAGAAGAGTGTGGGCTTCCTGGGTAGACAGACCTGGGTTTGTAATCCCGACCAGGCTCCCATAATCTGGCTACCCCTGAGCCTCTCTTTCTTTCTGAGCAAAATGAGGATACTGATTCTCTCACCATAGGCACCTGGTGAGGATCAAGTGAAAAAAGTGCTTATGAGCATGCTCAGCAGGGACCTGGACATAAGTAAAAGTCTAATCAATGAGAGGCACTGTTATTAGTGTGTGGGCTATGCCAAGTGAAGTCTAGAAGTCTGGAAGATTTCAACCCAGTTCTCCCAAGGAACAATGATTAATCCACATGCTTTACTCTTGCCATTCTCTGCCTAGTGAAACCTGTCCCTTCAGGATGGTTTGAAAGTCTTCACCAAGACTCATGTTGAAATTTAACCCCCACTGTGAGTTTTCAGGAGTGGAAACTTAATCCAATTATGGTGAGGCATCTGGGAGGCAATTTAGGTTAAATGAGGTCATGAAGGTGGGACCCTCATCTAAAAGGATTGTGGCTCTATCAGAGAAGGAAGAGAAAGATGACCCTAGATGCTCTGTCTCATTAGGGGATGCCACTCACTGTATTAGTACATTGCAGAGTCTCCACCAGGAAGAAAGACCTCAACAGATTTGGCTGTCTGACCTTGAAATTCCTAGCTCTGAGAACTATGAGCTAAACAAATTTTTATTCTTTGTAAATTACTCAGTCTGTGGTACTCAGCTATAGAAACAGCAAATGTACTAAGACATGTTCCCACCAGAATAAGGCAATAAAAAAAGAAAGAAGAGGATTTGAAAACCAAGAAGAGGAAAGTATCTGTGGAATGTGGTTTATACAGGCTCCCCTTACTATCTCTCCACATTACTCCTTCCAGGTGTCCTTTCTTCTTGTCCTCTGCTCTTTTTTCTATTCATATTATCATTGAAAGATCAGCCTCCAGTGTCAAAGAACCTTTACAATGCTTGTGATGTATTTAAACAAAACTGTTACTCCTCTGAAAATCAAATGGTGATAAGCCCACCCATACACCCCCCAAAAAGAGGGCAAAAAGTAAAAATTGAGAATTGGTAATGATACGATGTGAACTGAGCAGAGGAGAGGTAAACAGTAATGAGCAGATTTGAGAATGAAGACAGAGAAAAATGAGAAAGGTCAAAATATAATGAGAAAAAGAAAAAATATATAATAGAAAAGAGCTAGCGGGAATGGAATATGGGCAAAAGATGATTGAATCGATCTGTCTCCCAGACCAGCACAGCCCAGATCTGCCAGCCTGCCTCAGAACAATTCAGATGTTCACTCATCCCTCCCCTTCTAGGGAGGCCTACGTGGCTTCTCTGCCACCTTTCACTTGGGGACATTTCATCCCCCTCCCTCCATCAGGAGTTGTTGGGAAGCAAGGAATTAGTCTTATTTATCTGTGTTCCCCTTGGGATTTAGCATGCTGATTCACACTAAAGACATAAAAAATACTTTCTAACAAATGAATGTTAATGAATTAGTGGGTGAATGGGAAAATAATGAATGACCTATAGTAGTCACAGTAGCATCGCTCTAGGATTTACATATTTTTACCAAAATCTTCTACAGAAGGCAGGCTTTGTGGATATCTTAAGACATTAGAAAACCTTTTCTCTAGTGACACAGTCCATAAAATTTTTCTGCTCAGTTTTACATTTTAAATTCTCATTCACCAAATCACAGTAAAATAATTAAAAGTTCTTTCAACTAATAGGATTTTTTTGTATTTTTGAATGTCTGGCTCATGCTTCCAGAGTCTATTTAAGGGATGTGGAAACAAACCGCTGTGATGTAGGGATTTTTATCTTCCTGGCACCATGACTCAAGGTACAAATACTTAAAACAGTTAAGAAAAGGAAAAGGTTTTCTTTGAAGTGATTTCACTTCCTCCTTGTTAAACATTGCTGGTACCAGTGTTTACAATATTAGCACTTTCAAAATAATCCAAGTGTGGACAAAGAACAGCTTGAGCCCACTAATCGCGATGCGTGTTAGATTCATAACCTTGAGTTGCCACGGGTATAGACAGACATTGTCAGTCCATAAGTAATAAATTAGGACCAAATGGCAAAATATCTTTAAAATTTCTGAAAAAACACTATTCATAAATATGCTAAAATTGCTTCTTGCATTCATTTTGTGTCAGGAAGCAAGGATTTACTCTAAGCTGCAGAGAAAGTAAACATGCAATTACAATTACATAAAACCAAGACAGCTAATTGGAAATTTAAAAAAAGTCCCTTGTCTTTTTGTGAACTAATGTTTATCTCAAAAACATTCCATTGTGATATTAAGACACATGTTCCCAGGGTTTTGACAGACTTGATAAACAAAGGGGAATTAAGGGAGTAAGCTGACCATCTGTCCAGAGCTTCCTGAACTTTCAGTAAAGCGGATGAATAAGATTATCCTTAATTATGTTGTCAGGATTGCATCTGAATGCCCAGATGTGTCAGCTTTTGGATCAGCCACTTAAAATTCCATTCAAAGATTTTGATTGTATAACTTTAGAAAATGATATTACACACAGATTTCGTATCTCAAATACAGTTACTGATTGGATGAAGAGCTACCAGGCTTGGCACAGGAGGATAGAAGATAAAGCACCCCCTGGAATCTTTCTCTGCTCCTGCTTATGCATGTCATGGTGGAATGTTCATAGGTGGGAAAAGCAGAGGAGAAGGATATAGACAACCTATCAGGTGGATTTCTTAACATTCTTTTCCTTTGACTCTAACAGATGCATGATGCAGACACCTCCAGTCACTTTCCCTTAGCGACTCACTTGTGATACTGCCTCATTCCTCAGGTTCAGACCTTTCTTACTCAGACTTTACCTGCACCTGAGTGTCTGCAGCTATGGCATAGCCAAGGGGTCCACAGTTTTGGCTTTGGCACTGCAGGATTGGGCTGTGATTCCAGATCTGCCACTTACTAGTGTGAGATCTCTAGTGAAACTACCTAATTTCTCTGGGCCTCAGTTTTCTCATTTACAGAATGAGAACAACATCTATACCTTTATTAAGGTTGCTGTGAAGATTTATTAAGCTAATAGATGTAGAAACGCAATGCCTGGCACACAGTTATGACTCAAAGTTAAATTGTACAGATATTTATTGAATGCTTATTACATACTGGCATTGTGCTGGTATTAGGAATGTAATTACAAAAGTTATTATCTATCACTTTTACTCCCAGTAGTAGTATTAAGAAGTATGATCAAGGCCGGGGATTTGGCTCAGTGGTTCGGCACCTGTCTTGCAAGCGCAAGGACCCGGGTTCGATTCCTGGTAACCACATACCTATACTGGGTGTGGAGACTCATGCCCAGCAGCAACATACCACAGTGCCGGGTATGGTGGCTCACGCCTGTAATCCCAGCACTCGGAAGGTGAGGCAGGAGGATTGCTGTGATGTGAGTTGGAGGCTGAGCTCAGGGCCAGCCTGAACTACAAAGTGAGACCCTGTCTCAAAAAACTAAAAAAAAAAAAAAAGAAGTATGATCAAAATATCTAGTGAATGTTTAAACTTCTTACCAAAATCTTTTACAGTAAGAGACACACTAGCCTTCATCCTCCCCCAAACACTCCCTCTTGCTCTGAACATGGATATCCCATCATTCTTGCCACTTTCTACAGTAGTTCTGGAAGTCATTACTAGTGAGTATATTCACTTGCATGATTGTGGTTGCCTTGATGTCCCAGGTGACCTTTCCTGTCATTTTGACTTTAAGGAAGAGGCAGACATAGTGAATAAGATGGATGAGGACATACTGTAATGTTTTCATTTGACAAAAGTTGCTACAAACATTTTGAATCTGTTCAGGACACAGAGACAACCAAAAAAGCACAACTAAGGACAATCACGTATGTCCAGAACCACTTCAAAAAGAGGCAAGAATGATGAAATAAGAATGTTCAAAGCCAAAGGGAGTTTTGGGGGAGGGATTAATGGCAAGGCATCTTTTATTCTAACCAGTGCTTTATTTAAACATTTGCCACATTTTGTTCTTACACACCTCATAATTTCCCCTGGATCATGTTGACCAATGGCTTTCTTCTCAAAATTTCCAGCATACCGAATTCTGTTATGATACTTTAGTGCTCTAGAGCATGCTGCTTTTATTCATTAAGTGTTTATGCAGGTGTGTGTCTTCTCATTTTTGAAGGCTCCGAGTTTCTCTAGCAAATAAATAAATTACAGCAGGCAAATCACAGGACAGACATCAGATTAGCTCCTACATGCTTCTCTGCTACCCTGTCTCTATCACCTGCATTCTCTTGGGCAAGTCCTATAAGAGATTTGAGTCTTGGTTTTCTGATTTGTGGAGAGATAGGGTTTGGTATAATGACTACTTAACTCCTTTTCAGCTCTAAAGTAAATGGTCTGCTCGAATTATTCTTTTTTTTGTTTTGTTTTGTTTTGTTTTTTTTAGGTTTTTTTTTTTTTTTTTGAGACAGGGTCTCACTTTGTGGTTCAGGCTGGCCCTGATCAGCCTCCAACTCACATCACAGCAATCCTCCTGCCTCTGCCTCCCAAGTGCTGGGATGACAGGCGTGAGATACCACACCCGGCACTGTGGTATGTGGTACTGGTTGCTGCTGGGTGTGGGTCTCCACACCCAGTATTGTTATGTGGTTACCGGGGAATCGAACCCAGGTCCTTGCGCTTGCAAGACAGGCGCCGGAACCACTGAGCTAACTCCCCGGCCCATTTTTTTAGGTTTTTTGAGACAGGGTCTCGCTTTGTAGTTCAGGCTGGCCCTGAGCTCAGCCGCAAACTCACATCACAGCAATCCTCCTGCCTCTGCCTCCCCGAGTGCTGGGATTACAGGCATGAGCCACCACGCCCGGCACTGTGGTATGTGGTACTGGTTGCTGCTGGGGTGAGTCTCCACGCCCAGTATTGGTATGTGGTGACTGGGGATCAAACCCGGGTCCTTGCGCTTGCAAGACAAGCGCCGGAACCACTGAGCTATATACATTAATATCTACTTATCAAAGAATCTAAAATGAGTGCACTGTAATCCAGCTCAGGTGTGGGTGAGCATGCTGTCCAGCAGTCTGGAAGGCTGAGGCAGGAAGATCCTAAGTTTGACCCCAGACTGAACAACTTAGAAAGATCATGTGTGAAACTTTAAAAAAAAGTTTTTTAAAAAGAAAAGCTGGTGATATAGTTCTGTGCAAAGGCTCTGGGTTCAATCTTCAGGAAGGAGGAAGGGAAGGAGAGAAAGAGGGAGGGAGGGAGGAAGAAAGAGAGAAAAAGAAAACTGAAAAAAGAATAATTTGCCTACACAACTAGGCAATCATCTATTCACAACTTTTCTATATCAAGTAAAATGAATCCTGTTTAAAATGCACTCAGTATATTATTGAAGACTTTCCACTTTTCCTTAGAAAGAGATGATAAAATTTGGAGCTGATATGTATTTCCAGAAGACATATGGATCTAAACACACCCTTCAGACAGAAGAATGTGTTGATTTTAAAGGAAAAAAAATATGAAGAGATACTGTTCAATGTATGAACTCTTCAAATAAAGAAAATCTGCTATTTTAAACTACAGGATTGAGTATTAAGACTAATTTTTGATCTCTAAAATGATTATTTCTCTAAAATTGCCAATACCACTCATTCCCACCCCATCTACCAACCTCCTAGGTGGAAAGGCTGCCTTTTCATGTTTCTCAGGAGAAACCTCAGGCTCTTGAGCAAGTGCCAAGGCCTCGCGGTCTTCATCTTACTTAAACACAGTCTCCAACAGTGGTTCAATTCCCTCACCCCAGTGCTCCCCTATCATTTCCATCAACAAACACTTTCTCTCCTGTCTTTTTGAAGACCCTCACTGACCCCACCTTTGCTTCTGGCCACCACCTCCTCTCTGCCCTGCTCTTTACCTGTATCTCCTCAAACCAGCCACCTCTCTGGTGATTTACCTAAGCAGAGAGAAGCATCAAAAGCAGATGGGGCTCATAAATTTTAGCCTCTGATGATAACAAATGACACCTTTCTTTCCTTTTAACAATAGTCATGGAAAAAACACACACTCTATAAATAAATTCATCAGCAGACACTAATGTTTGGAGAGTAATGTAGAAAGAGCTTTCATGGCTTTTTCTTTTTGGCATCTCTATCACTGTACAAGATGGGTAATTTGTTAAATCTCCACCTTATTAATGAGGAAACTGAAGCCTCTCCATGTAGGTAACTTACTAGGTGAGGGGACACAGCAAAATGGATGTGGTGATGCCATCTGCCTGGGAAGCCTGCATCTACCAGATGGTGTCTGCGTGGACTCTGGCATGTCCTTCCACGTGCTGCTTTAGTTTCCACATGTACACGGTGGTGCACCTCGCTTTGCTAAGATGTGTAAGCAAGTCTATGAACAGTGCCTGACTGATGTGTGGGCAGTTTCCAGGTTAGTAGTGGCCTTGTCAAGGACCCACTAGGGACAGGAGCTCACTCATTTTATAAATAGAAATGCTGCAACTTAACCACATAAATAACTCAACCTTACCTCTCATTTTTGCTCAAAACTCAGACAATATGTGACATATGATCACTAATATTTCAAATAAAACAAAAGTTGCATCATATGAGATAACTGCGTAGAAAATATCCCAAATGATTAAAGGCATGCCAATGTTTCTCTGATTTGAACTCACCTTCCTCAATCTTCCCAGCTTCTATGTAAGGGGTAAGGAATAATGGCTGTCCTGCATCTCCCTTAGGTGGAATGGATATCTGGGCACTTCGGTACAAGGACTGAAACAGCCCAGCACAAGGGCTGAATGTCATCAGGAACATGAGAAAAATCATCATCTTCCACAAGGCACCAACTATTTCCTCAGAGCCTAGGACAGAAAACAGTAACATTTCATAAATGGATCCAAAGATCGATATTTCCTTGCCCTTCTACAAGCAATAACATTCATTTATTCCCTCAAATTTTCTCTTTCAATTGACTGGGGAGGCCCTTTGCTAAACACCTCGATTAGGCCATGAATACAACAGACCCAGACCCTGCTCATCCTGATGTTCCTAACCTAGAGCGTGATACTTTTAGATATTTCCAATGTAAGATATAAAGTAGAAAACAATTTATATATTTTTAAAATGTGGCCTAGAAAGTAAACTCAGTGGAAGAGAAGATAATACCTCAAGGAAACAAGAGTTTATGACTGATCACAAAATAAGTAGTAGAGACAATTCTGCCTGTATAAGTGGGCAGAGAGTTAAGCGCTCATTTCAGGGCAGAGGAGTTACTGCTGCATAAGATGATAGTATGAGCAAGGCTGAGAACACCTCAGTGATACACAGGGAATTTAAAACAAGCAAGAGATTCTGGTTATGTCCTCATTTCTTACAAATCACCAGGTTTTGTCTGCAAGAATAAAGAGGAAAGAAAACAGAGGAAATTCTCTAGTTATTTTCTGGTCCCTCCTCACAGGCTATCTTCAGGTAAAACTCAAGAATTTAGGCCTCAAAATACACTGGCAGGGCCGGGGATTTAGTTAAGTAGTTCTTGTGCCTGCCTTGCAAGCACAGGTCCCAGGTTCAATACTCCGTAATCACATACAACAATGCTGGGCGTGGTGACTCATGCCCACCAGCAATCAGTACCACATACCACAATGGCAGATTTGGTGGCTCCTGTATGTAATCACAGTACTCAGGAGACAGAGGCAGGAGGATTGCTGTGAGTTCAAGGCTGCTCTCAGGGCCAGCCTGAACTACAAAACCAGAACCTGTCTCAAAAAAAGAAAAAAAAAAATACACTGGCAATAAAGTTTTCCAAGATTCTTCAAATCTGATGTTTGCTTAGAGTATTTACCAGAAGTGACCATCCAAAAGGCTTTAAAACATATGTTGAGTTACCTAAATTTTTGTACCTAAATGTATGTCGTGTGTGTGTGTGTGTGTGTGTGTGTGTGTGTATGTGTGTGTGCACGTACGTATGTATGTATGTTTTTGGATTTTTTTTAGTTTTTTTTTTTGAGACAGGGTCTTGCTGGGATTACAGGGGTGAGCCACCAAGCCCGGCACTGTGGTATATGGCACTGACTGCTGGTGGGCGTGAGTCTCCACACCCAGTATTATTGTATGTAGTTACTGGGGATTGAACCCAGGCCCTTGAGCTTGCAAGGCAGGCGCGGAACCACTGAGCTAAATCCCCAGCCCTGTATGTTATATTTACAATGGCCTTTCCATGTATTTTTCACAGACTTGAATCTCCTAAGAAATTTGAGAATTCTTATCACCAGTTTTTGATAAGAAAAATGACCCGGGGCCAGGGAGTTAGCTCAGTGGTTCCAGCGCCTGTCTTGCAAGCGCAAGGAACCGGCTTCGATCCCCGGTAACCACATACAATACTGGGCGTGGAGACTCAACCCAGCAGCAACAAGTACCACATACCACAGTGCTGGGCGTGGTGGCTCACACCTGTAATCCCAGCACTCAGGAGGCAGAGGCAGGAGGATTGTGATGTGAGTTTGAGGCTGAGCTCAGGGCCAGCCTGAACCACAAAAGCGAGATGCTGTCTCAAAAAACCTAAAAAAAAAAAAAAAAAGAAAAATGACCCAAGTGAATTTCTCTGGCAAGGGTGTGGATGGAAGTAAAGAAACTAGTGGACTTTCCCTAATCCTGACCCTGCAGAGCACAAGACCTTCACTCCAGTGCCTTTCATCATTTCACACTACCGCTAGCTTTGAAGCATGCTCCAAGTTCTTAGTGCTAAATTCTAAATAAGACATGTTAAATAAACCTCTACTCACTCAGATTTCTGGATGCAAAAAGAAATATACAACTATGCAAATACAATGCTTGTTTCTGATTATTCAGTACTTTAAAGTGCCAAGCAATTAGAATATTTTAAAAATACAAAATGTGTAAAAATCTATTAACCACATGTTTATCGTAAACTAATTTGGCATAATATGAAAATATTGGTTGCAGCAAATTTAAAAAGCTTTTCAGCAATATTCCCTCATCAAGACCGAAGTGTATACGCATAGCTTCATTAAATATATGACCCTTGTCATGTCTCCCAGAATTAACTTAATAGAATTCCTCACATTTAATGTAAATAAGCCCAAAGAAATACAATGTACAGCTAAAAAAGTGCTTTTGCCTATTACTGACTATAATAAAGAACAGAATGAATTAAAGAAAATGAAATTAAGTTCCCAAGAAGCCCAAGGGTAATGGCCACTGAGGCCCTGTTAAGATATTTTTTATAATTATGTGTTACATTGATGTTTAAATAGTATAACTACTTTCAAAGACTTCCTGAAATGAACAGTCCTACCATCTAATTCAGAAAAAAAAAAGTGATGTTAAAAAATATAATGGGGGCCAGGGAGTTAGCTCAGTGGTTCCGGCGCCTGTCTTGCAAACTCAAGGACCCGGGTTCAATTCCCCGGTAACCACATAACAATACTGGGTGTGGAGACTCACACCCAGCAGCAACCAGTACCACATACCACAGTGCCGGGCGTGGTGGCTCACGCCTGTCATCCCAGCACTTGGGAGGCAGAGGCAGGAAGATTGCTGTGATGTGAGTTTGAGGCTGAGCTCAGGGCCAGCCTGAACCACAAAGCGAGACCCTGTCTCAAAAAAAAAAAAAAAAAGAAACCTAAAAAACCCCCCCCAAAAAATATAATGGAAGAATCTTTTCCAGTCAGAGGCTTGTCTACCCCACACTAACTCCAGAACATGAGCGGAGTGTTGAAACAAGAAACCAATCCTGCTATCTCCTCTCAGTCTTCCAAGTGCAAACCGCCAGTGCCCTTTAATGGAAATTATTAATATTTAAATAATCACAGTAGTCACAGCACTTCCTTTGTAAAGTAGAGGTTGACTCAAAGATGTTAAAGAATGACAGGTAAAACTGTTCTTGTTTTAACTGGCATAACTCTAATACATAAATGTTAGAGTTGGGTCACTTTCGTGGATTTTATTAACATTTAATCAATTCTAGTTTGAGTCATAATTTAATATGTAGGAGAATTAAAGCAACAACATACATCATTTCAGAGTTCTCATTTAATAGAGTTTCTCAACTGTGCTTAGCTGTCATCTCTCCTAATGAGGACGAGAGCTATTATCATGAATAGGAGGAGGAGTTTTTCTTAACACTTTTCTCAAATGATTTTGCTTATCTTAAATTAGCCTGAATCATTTTTACTTATTAAACATTATTAAGGACTTTCTAAACTAATAAACCTTATACTCCATAGAGCCTATCTCCTGTAGAAAGTGAAAAAAAAACTCTATTAACCATACACTTCATTATATCTACTTTACTATAAAAATATTAATGTTATTTCCAGTTCAAATATATCATACTGATAAATTCAGGCAAAATGTTTCTCTTAATAAAGCTTAAAAAGAATAAAATCTAGATGAAATCAAACAACTCTGGCAGAATCAAACTAAAGTTCAGAAGTTTATGATATGCTAAAATTGTCTTATTAAATCTTAAATATTATAGCTGGAAACTATGCAATGTATAATTTAAAAATATTAAACAGAGCTACTTATCTTAGTGTCCTTTAGAATAGTAAATAGTCAACAATTTCAACTTCTAAAAATAAGATGTCAGTTACTGTACAACACGAAGACAAAATTACAAATGGTACATAAAATGACTCTACTAAGAATGTTCTGGAAAATAGGTAAAGAAAAGCAAAACACTAGATTGGCTATGTGATTATTTCTCCTTACTTATTACTCCTAAAGAATTTCTAAGTTTTGTATAATAATTAATTTTATAATCAGAAAAAAAAGCAGTCTTTTGACTTTTTTGGCTTTTTCTTAAAACAAATGAAGGAATTAATAGACATGGCAAGAAAGTGTTTGCTCCTTATTCCTTATCACTACCTGGTTATGACCTCTTGTATTTCCTAGAATAAGGTTCTGTTTGGTGTTCTAGAACATGCCATTCTTTCTTTTAACATTCTGTGGCATTATGTCCTGATGTTCTAAAGCTTCAAGACCTCAGACACAAAAACTAAATTTTTCTTTGGTAAACTAGAAGGCTGTGCATAAAGGTGAGCTAGTGTTATATTAAAAATTATGATTATACTTCCGCTTCATTATACCTAGTTTATAAGAAGTATGCAAATAACTGGTACTAAGGGAATATTTGTTTTATTGATGGATCTGAATAATGAGCCACACTATTTTAGACCTGCAGGAGACAATAAATGTTCACATGGCCCAATTTTGCCACTTGACAGATTAAAAATCTGAAGTCAGATAAGTAATTCACTTGATCAAGATTGCACCACTGGGGCCAAGGCTCAAAGCTAAGATTTATAGCTCTACATCTAATCTGCTTCCCACTGTCCCGTCTTTGGTTATTCAAATACTGACTCCTTGTCTCAATAGATAATAGTAGCCTGTAATGACCCTTTCACAGATTGTTGGACAATGAAAAAAAAAAAAAAAACAGCTCAAAATATAGATAAGTAAATTTCTCCTGGGAAGTTCAAATTTCAGAAACAGAACTATCAATTCTGCCTCTTGTCACTGCAGCTCCTCAGTGGACCCTGGCAAGACAACAACTCCTGGGTGTCCCTACTTTGTGCAGAGCCAGCCCAAGAGAACTCATGGCTAAATTTCCAGGAACATGTGAGAGCCAGTAGTTCAACACAGACACCACTAAAAATTTAACTCTTGGGGTACGGGGATTTAGCTCAGTGGTTCCGGTGCCTGTCTTGCAAGCGCAAGGGCCTGGGTTCCATTCCTGGTAACCACATACAATACTGGGAGTGGAGACTCATGCCCAGCAGCAACCAGTACCACATACCACAGTGCCAGGAGTGGTGGCTCATGCCTGTCATCCCAGCACTCGGGAGGCAGAGGCAGGAGCATTGCTGTGATGTGAGTTTGAGGCTGAGCTCAGGGCCAGCCTGAACTACAAAGCGAGATCCTGTCTCAAAAACCCTTAAAAAAAAAAAAAAACTAACTCTCAAAACTTCCTGTGGGATGAGTTGTATTCTAAAGCAGAGGTTTCAAAAAATACTCAACACTCATTACTTTGTAATGATTTTTAGTACATTTTACTATTATCTGAGATCTAGACTTAGGTTTTTTGGCTTTGGTCTGATGGTCTGATTTGTTTCTGTATATATTTTTCTAACAGTTCAGCAGTCATTTTCATATATCATCAGCCATGATAACAATATTTAGACCTCAGAAAGCAGCAGATATCACAAGTTGGGTCTTGTTTCCCCCAGAAGGCCAGTGGTTCAAAACTCATCTGCATGTATTGGCCTTCTGTTCTTTATTCACAAAATGAGCTGGGCTCTACTTTCTATCAGCTCACACTCCAATCCCAACCGACAAGACCAGGAAGAAGCGATGGGAAGGGAAACTCCTGCCCCAGTGCTCTCTGTGCATGGCAGCACGGGGAACACGCTAGGAACAGAAACAGAAAGCCACTAGATGGCATCTGTTTTTATTAGTGGAAAAAAGATCAGAAACTCCAAATTAAGGAAAAGAACTGAAGAGCAAACATTTAAATCAGCTTTCTGTTCCCCTCTGGTCTTTCCACTTCTCCATTTTTGCCATGGTTTACTCCAACCAAAGGAGCAATGACACTTCATGTAATAAACATGAGAGCTGCAACTAAAACAGTTACATGGATTTCCCTCATGTAATTAACTGCTTTTTATATTCCAACTTGGTAATAACACTTCAAAAATAAATGCACCAACTAATAACATATACTTCCATGAAATCTGCAGTAAAAAGTACAAGTAGTTCTGCTATTTGAAAAAAGATTCAGTTATGTCTCACGATTATTCAAGCATATCCGAAGCATTTGAATTCTGTAATAAAGGGCTATTGTGCTATCCTTAATTAAATACCAACCTAAATCCCTAATCTAGCTGTTTGCTAAAGATTTCCATAAAAGCAAATGGGGTAAAGAACATTTCTGAGGGATTCTTCTACTTTAAGACATCATTTAAATTTCTAAAATTGATATTTGAGGCATTCTTTTTTCAGAGGGGAAATGTATATAACATCCAAGGTTAAGGGCAACCTGTCACTGAAGTGACACTGAAGCATACGCTCCTATCTCCTTTTCACAGCTCACACCCCTGGCATGAGACCCAGTGTCTAATCTCTCTAATGAATTAGCCGTCACTATCTCTGCTGCCATATCCTTGCACTTGCAGGAACCGGAGACAGAGTTATGTGGCTGACAGAGAATGAGAAGAATCAAGAAAAGGAGAAAATAAATATAACTGACACTGCAGTAACGAGCTTTATCTTAAAATCTCATTCTACCCAAGGGAAAATTGGAGTGTGGATAGGGAGGGGATGGAAGTAAGAGTAGATACAACATGTCCTCAAATGTTACTAACAGTATTAAAACAGAAGGATCACACTCAAGATGAAAAAGTTGATCGTGATAATGGTACCAGTAATAGCTACCAGTTATCAAATATTTCCTATTCCTGTGCTAATTGCTTTGTATTTTTATTTCTAACCCTTACCAGGTAGGTTATGATTATCTAGCTTTGTAAATGAGAAGCTGGTGCTCAGGACTTAAGCTACTTGTCCAGGTTCACACAAATAAATCCATTAGGGCTCAGAACATGCCATCTCAAAATATGACTCTGGGCATATTGAATATTACTGTAACTAACAGAAATTGAAGCAGGGCTGTCTTCTCTCTCTCTCTCTCTCTCTCTCTCTCTCTCCCTGACTTTCCACATCTATCTCTTTTAGGAGCTGGCTGAAAAAAGAATTCTGCCTTATATCTTACCTTACCTAAGAATAGGTTACATGACCTTCATGGTGGGGAGTTGTCCTGATCTGCACCCAAAAGGAAGGAATATCACAGGAAGATGCCAAGAATTGGAATAGGACTTGAAGACTTCCCCCAGAAAATTACCATTGACCCTACTTTTTTCTTCTTTTAGTTGGCAGGACTATCCATGAAAATATCAAGTTTTCCCTAGTTCTCTGGGTCTTCATGTTCCAAAGGCTCCTATGTCACTTATACTAACAAATCTGTTCTGTTTTTCTGTTAGTCTTTTTTTTTTTTTTAATAGGGATCTCAACCATGAACTTCATCAGTTCTGATCAGTTTCCAAGGACTGTCCTGGAGCCCCTCTGTTAGCACTTCCCCAAATGTGCTCCACAAGTCAGTGTTTGAAAATACTATATTATTATTTCTTTCATTTTTTATGAGACAGGGTCTGGCTTTGTAGTTCAGAATGGCCCTGAGCTCAGCCTTGAACTCATAGCAATCCTCCTGTCTCTATCTCCCAAGTCAGGTGTGAGACACCACACCTGGCACTGTGGTATGTGGTACCGACTGCTGGGGGGTGTGAGTCACCATACCCAGCATTGTTGTATGTGGTTACTGGGGATCAAACTGGGGACCTTGTGCTTGCAAGATAGGCACTGGAACCACTGAGCTAAATCCCCAGCCCTAAATTGATTTCTTATAAAAAATATTTCCACCATTATTTTAAGTCAAGATTTCTCTTGGGGTCCTTTCTGGAATACTAGCTTAGCAAGTTAAAAGAAAAAAATATTTAAGAAATTCCAGGTTAAACAAAAGTAAATGAGCTTTCACAGTATAGAGTACCTTAAAGTTTTTCATCATACGCATCATTGTACAAATGTACAGTTAACAGTATCATCTTCATCAACCACATCTAGAATCTGAAGTCTCATATTGGATACACAACTAATATTTAGGCGTGATAAATGATGTCTAGAATCAAACCAACCAAGGTATCTTCATATGACTAACCGAAAGGCAGCAAAGTCACTGGATCCTCTCAAGATTTTTTTTTTTTTTTTTTTTTGAGACAGGGTCTCGCTTTGTGGTTCAGGCTGGCCCTGAGCTCAGCCTCAAACTCACATCACAATCCTCCTGCCTCTGCCTCCCGAGTGCTGGGATTACAGGCGTGAGCCACCACGCCCGGCACTGTGGTATGTGGTACTGGTTGCTGCTGGGTGTGAGTCTCCACACCCAGTATTGTT
>PVIR01036177.1:0-16049 GCA_004026965.1 Petromus typicus
GCCAGCCTGAACTACATAGGGAGACCTTGTCTCAAAATAACAAAAAATTTCAACAGCGTTTTCATTCTTTGAAAGTTTCACATTTTTTTGGATGCACTCGGCATCTTGTCCTTCTAAGGGTGTTACTTCTGGTATTGTCTGTGCTTCCTCTGATCTCACATGTTCTGTTGCTTCATTGTGTACATATTGGAGACTTTCCTCGTCTCCCTGGTTCCTGTGACTGTTCCTCCATCTCAGAGAGGGAGGCACCAGACAGCCAGGTGGACGCTTCCCAAGTGGGCTTATGGTGGGATGGTCCATGGTGGGCTCGCTCACTATACAGCACTATTGTTAGTGTCAGTCACCATTTTTCTCTGGCACAGTTTTGCTTTTCCAAGAGAAAGACACCCTCTAGGGACTTCCGCTCAGTCTTCGATTCCACTGCTTTATCTCCACTACACCCTCTACCCCTGCCAGCAAAGTCCAGAATCTCTCAGTTTGGGTATCTTCTGCACCTGGCATGAGTTGAGTAGGGATACAGTAAATTCCCTGATTGTGCTGGCTATGGCTAGGTTCCTGATGGTCTAACTGCTCTTCAAACTTGATTGTTAAGCAGTCTCGGGTTTGAGGTGCCGCCTTCTGACTGAATTGCTACTTCCAGTTCTTGAGCTTTTCTGGAATTCTGAGAGAAAAATCAGCTTGCTTCTTGTGGGAATGTGCCTGGGGTGCTGGGCCAGCGTTTGCGGGGCTCTGTGAGGCACTGGCCGCTCTGATGTTAGATACTCTTGCTCCTGCGGACAGAGGTGTCAGGGGCAGGTTATCTTTCAGGAGGTGGGCAGAGCAAGGAGGAGAGGAGTTTCCAGAACTTGGAAAGCCGCAGTAGGAGCTCGATTGGAAACTACCCTAAAGAAGACAGGTGCCAGGGAGACTTAGTGGGCAGCAGTGGTGAGTGGAGCAGGGAGAGAGTACGGGTGCAGCGAGCAGTGGTCTCCTGGCACCAGGAGGGTGGGGGCCTTTCTAGAGCCAGAGAGAGGGGCAGTGAGGGCTGGCTTTGGAGCTCACTGCCTGCCAAGAGGCAGAATGGGGTCAGACAGTCTGGATGGCCTCTGGGCAAATATTGATGACATGTAAGGTTCTGGAGTGGATTCTTCAGAGTGGGCGCCCTGTGAGGGAGAGGAAAGGGCTCCATGACAGTCTCAAATTTGGGGTGGGGGACAGGTCCCAGTGATAATAGGTTCTCTGTCCAGAGATGAGAGGGGGCCTGAGTCCAGAACTGAACAGCAGCACGTCCTTGAGGAGACTAAGAAACGAGGAAGGCACATGGGAATGTAATTGTTCATGTCTTCTGCAGGAAGGTGCTAGATGGGAGAGGCCAGTCATCCAGACAGTTGGCCTCTTGGGGTTTTGTTTTGGCTTTTTGTGGTATCAGGATCTCTGCTTGCCAGGCAGGCACGGTACCACTGAACTAAACCCCCGGTCCTTTAGTTGGCCTCTTGGGCACCAAGGAAAGACAGATTCAAAAGGGAGTGTGGTCACTTCAGTCCACATCAGTGTCTCCGTGACTTGTCTGTCTTCTCTAGGTTATGTAGCTTCAGGGGAGATTCACAGCAGAGTTCCCTGGAGTACACGCCTGAAGACCCACAGCTTCTTCCTAAGGCCCTAGCACTCTTTTCCCACCTGTATCTGAGAGGTCACTCCATTGGATTCACAGATGTGTTGTGCCATCTCTCCTCTGGTTGTGAATACTGCCCCTGTCATCCTTACCACAAAGCCCGAGTGCAGATGAGCCAGGGCTGTGTGGTCACAGGCTGAAGAAACCATCTCTGGCTAACTGAAGTAGAAAAACAACTTATTGGAAGTTATTGGGCATCTCCTAGATTCAGCAGCCACTCCCTACTAAGTGTGTGTGTGTGCTGGAGTGCTGGTAAATCCTCGATTTTGTCCTGACATTTACCTGCCCTGTGCCCCGGGAAGGAGACTCTCTCTTAAGCCACACAGGATGAATGTCGATGAATCCCAGCCACCAGGAGTGCTTACCACCTCCTCATCAGTGATTGGTCAGGCATAGGCACAGTGTGTGATGCAGCCTGGCCAAGGAGGTATAAGGGGAAGACCACTAGGCCAAGCATCTTGGAAAGGATCAGAGAAAGTGACTTGGAGCCCCACTTTTATTGAAGGTAGAACTGACCTTCTCTGGCTAGGAAAAAATGATAGACTTGCTCGTTGTTTGAGCTGGAGCGTTCTGACACATAAATGCCAGCTGGGGAGGCCATAAGCATGTGCTCCCAAGTGCTCAGTTGCCTGTCTCCTCCTGCCTGTCCTGTCTGGAATTCTAGCCCGTGTCCATTAACAGTTCAAACAACCAATGGACCACCCTGAAGTCACTGTGAGCAGATTCTGCTGAGTGTGTTTTCAGGATGACAGAAAAACAGGAGGTGACCTCAAGGAACTTTCTGTTCAAGGTTTCATGACACTGCATCTGAAAGACCTTTTCAGTGGGGCGAGGACACTCAGCAGAGGTACAGACTTATAATATTGGATATTAAGCCTGAGGCAAACTGATGACCTGATGGATAGAACTGCCTAGAACAAAAAAATCCATAGCTAACAGTTTGAGCAAGGTGTCTCTTCAAAAGAAGATACGTGAACAGCACAGTATCCGAAATGACTCTAGGTTTATGGCTCCTGAGCACTGTACACGGGGCCAATCAGAAAGAAGCATTCTCAGTCCTTCATTTGAATTTGGCACAGTTCACAGGCCCAGTTAGAAGATGCTCTTCTCAGTTCTTCATTTACACAAGGGCCTAAGCCATCAAAATCCACTTTCTAATCCTTCATCTTCATGTGGCAAGAGACCAAGCAAGTTTTTGATGGGACAATTTACATCTGGTGTGAAGCTAAGTGATTTTTTCGATAGGCTAATTGTCCCTAGTGCCATATTTGCATGAAGTGGATGCCAATGGAGATATTTTAGATACTAAAGGCCCCTTGTCCTTGGGGTCACTGTGAGTCCTTTTCACTGGCCACCTGTTGCCCTGTATACTTTTTAGCCTTCAAAAAACTACATTCTCACTGCCTTTCCTGGGTGTCTTGTCTAGTTCTTTGTTCAGGATACCAATGACCTGGAAGGAAGATCGCTGGACCCTCCTCTCCCATCCATTACCCTTCGGGTAGCCATGACCTGCCATCTGTGGCCCACAGTGGCGTGGTTTATGGGTGGTCACAACCTCCCAGCCCGACACCAGCGGTCCTCCTCTTCTCATCCCCCATTGCCCTCCCTCCAGATCCGTTTGTGGGGGAGTAAAAGGGTGGTGAGTGGTTCTGCCCTCTGGCGTGGGCTTCTCTCCTGAGAGGAGGAGGAGGCAGGGGAAGAAGGCACCGATCTGTGAGATGCCTTTGCTCAAAGATGCAGGGCCGCAGTGGGCTTTCCATGGACAGCCACTTTGAGGACCTGCCCAGCACGAGGTTCTGGAGCGGAACAGAGACAATACTGTGTGCTTACTTTGCGCCACGATCTGTTGAAGAGGCACTTTTTTTGTATTATCTCATAATGAGCTTCTGTAGGAATTTTAGCTATTCCATTTTATAGTTGGAAAGTAAAGGGACAGAGAAGTACGGTCTGTTGCCCTCATCACACAAACAGCTAGTAAGTGGTGGAGCCAAGACTTGACTGAACCCAAGTGGACTGACTGCAGCATCCCCAGTTGACACCGCCCTGCACGCTGCCAAATCTCTCATTCCAGGAATCCCTCTTCGCAGAGCCACAACACATCAATAATAGAGCCGGATGCCATTTTGAGCAAGGAGGAGTCTTCTCACCTCTTCCTCAGGAAAGGGAAGAGGGGGTTGGGATCTGAGAGAGCAGGCATTCCAGAGGAGACACGGGCTCTTTGGCCATTCTTCCGGAATGTTCCTGCACACAGAGGGCTCTAGCTTTCCGTGTGCCAGGTGTCTCTGTGGTCTTCTGTAACACCGAGTGGGCCGTTAGCCAAAGCCCTGCCTATGTGGAAGCTGTAACCCTGCAGCTCAGGGTCCAGCCCTCCTCAGCCTCTGTTCTGATCTGACCCATTTCTGTGGAGGGCTGGGAGACAGCATGCAGCAGGGAGAGCTAGGCTGAAGCAGCCCCTCTTTGCCTCTCTGGATTTCCTTCCAAAATGCTGTCAGCACTGCCAGTTGGAAAATATTTTTCTCCCTCCCTTTGTCTTCTTTCTTATTAAAAAAAAAAAAAAAGCCATCTGGTGTCAAATTCACTCCTGGCACATCATAAAGGGTAGCACTAAAAATGTCCCTGAAAAACTAAAAGCAAAACCGCAGCAGTACACATGGGATTTCATTTCAGCGTCCTAGAATTTTAGAGTTGCCAGGGGAATCGGAGATCAGGCCCTTCCTTGTGCACAGGAGGAAACCGAGGCGGGAGAGAGCAAGCCATTCTTTCAAAAGTGCCTACTACGCTCAAAGAAGGCACTTCTCAGGTGCGGGCGGAAAATCTGAACACTAGGAGACGAAAGCTTTTGCCTTCCGGAAGGTTCCGCACCCACTCCGCGGTCCGGGCCCGGGGACTGTCCCCGGGCTTGGGCTGCGCCTGTCCCGCGCCGCCGTCCACGCGAGGGCGAGGCCTGGAGCGCGCTCCCCCTGCCCCCGCGGCCGCCCGCGGTCCCGCCCGCGCTTCCTCCCGCCGCCCCGCCGCCCCGCCGCTTTGGCTCCGCATTCTTCAGGGTTGAGCAACAACTTTCCTCCGTGGGAGGCGGGGCCGCTAGCGCCGGGTTCCTCTCCCGGGCGCCGTCCGGGTCTCCGGCCGGGAGGTGCGAGGCCCCCACTCCCTCCCGCGGGGCAATCGCGAGTCCCGCCGCCGGTCCTGCGCCTCGCAGCGGCCGGATTGCTAGAAGACCGCCAGGGCGTGGGCTGACCAGCTTCAGCGCTCAGTGTTTGCTTAGATTTTTTTTTTTTAAACTCCAGTTCTGCGGATTTTTTGACTGTGAACAGAAGATGGTTTGTAACAATTCCAGAAATGGGGTCTTAACCCAGTTCTTGATGTGAATCTAAATATTTACTCCCATCATGCGGATAAAAGCACTTTTATCCTTTCAACACAACTCTCACATCTATTGAACTTCAGCATATCTCTGGTAGAAGACTGGTTTCTAATTACTTTGCTCATTTTATTAAAAGAGATTACTGTTGGACCCAGAAGCAAAGAAAACGTCAGCCAGCTCAGTCTCACTCTGCAGCCACCTCAGGCCTTCTGCCTCCCTCGGGTCCAGCCGAGCCTCGGATCCTGCGGTGATGGCGTCCTGGGCGCTGGTGCTGGAGCTGGAAGACACTAGAAATGCTCTGCAGGCTCACTAACACGTGCTCCGGGAGGGCAGGGATTTGGTTTTTTGCTGCGGCCGGTGCTCTGGAGACCACACTCTGCACATAGAAGGAGCTCAAGAAATATTTGAGTGGATGAATTAATACAGAGACTTCAGACTCAAGAGTTAGAGCTCCTTTAACTCGTTTTTTTTTTTTTTTTTTTTGAGACAGGGTCTCGCTTTTGTGGTTCAGGCTGGCCCTCAGCTCAGCCTCAAACTCACATCACAATCCTCCTGCCTCTGCCTCCCGAGTGCTGGGATTACAGGCGTGAGTTTTTTTTTTTTTTTTTAGACAAGGTCTTGCTTTGTAGTTTAGGTTGACCCTGAGCTCACTAGGTAGCTCAGGCACGCCTCAAATTCACTGCAATCCTCCTGCCTCTGCCTCCCGAGTGCTAGGATTACAGGTGTGAGCCACCACGCCCAGCACTGTGGTATGTGGTTACGGGATTGAACTAGGAACCTTGTGTTTGCAAGGCAGGTGCTGGAACCACTGAGCTAAATCCTGGGCCCTAACTTTTGTTTAAACACACACTTTCTCTTCCTGCTTTCTAAATCTTAAACTTAGCTTTTGAAGCATTTCAGATGGACATGAATGTAGCAAAGTGGCACAGAGTTCCTGTATATCCTTTAGCCAGCTTCTCTTCCAAATTAAATTCTTGTCTACCCTGGTACATTTGTCAGCATGGAGAAATGAGCATTGGCACATAGCCAGTAACCTAACTAAAGCCTTTATTTGGATTTCATATTTCTTCCACTCATGTCCTTGTTCTGTTCCAGGATCCAATCTGAGTTATCACATTGATTCAGTACTCGAAGTCTTTTACCATGTGATCTAGCTCACAATGTATGGCTCCTTCTCCTTAGAGAGGAGACAGGAAGTAGGACCTCCACACTGGACCAAGCCACCTGTCCTTCGAGCCCTGGATTTCTTGCTAGCGCTATCAGGGGATTCCGGCGGGGTTTGCTGCTGGCTCTGGTAGCACTTGGTTCAAGTCTAGGCACCAGGGTCTGTACTGGGTCCCACCCTCCCTTCCTTTGCTCCCAAACTGAACACACTTGAAATGGGATGGAGATGCTGCCGCTGCTGGTCTGACCCAGGTCTACATTTCCTGAGTGGGGCTGATTCTTCTCACTGCTTGTCTCCCACGTCTGCGTGTCTCCCACTTCCGCTTGTCTCCCACTTCCTGGTCACATTGTTTCTTTTCTCTCTCCTGTAATTCTCTTCCACCTCTTACACCCACAGGGGAACAAACACTGTACTGTGTAGTTGTGGCTCACAATGGAGTCAGCCTTGGAACTGGGGATGAAAGCAGTGAGAGACAGTTCATTCAGTCACCAAAGATGAGCCATGGTGGTCTCTGCTCCCGGAACTCACACCATGAATGGATGGACGGACTGACAAGTCATGTGGAACACAGCCTCACGGAGAGTGTGTGTGTGCAGTTGCGTCAGCATGAAGGGCAGGGTTGACTGCTGGGATTTTGAAGGAGCGTGAAGCCCTCCGATGAGGTCAGGCTTGAAAGATAGATGGGGGTGACAGGTCTACTGAAGGGGCCTGGAGAAAAGGGCATTCCTGGCAGAACTGACGGCGGGTGCAAAGGTACAGGTGCCTGAGAGCAACTCATGCAAAGAAAACTGGAGTAGCCCTGGCCAGCTGGAGCATGTGGCTGAAGAGGAGCTGGTAAAGTGAATAGTCAGTCGTGTTCACAGTCACGTATGCGACTGGAAGGAGCCTGAACTTTATTCATTTGGCAGTGGGAAGCCATTGAAGGCTGTGAAACGCTTCCTACAGAGGCCGTTTGAACAGGTCTGTAGAGTGGAGACCGGAGAGTAGGGGCACCTGGTGAGCATGTGTGTGAGAATCTAGGTGAGAAATAGGAGGGTATAGACTAGGGCGGTGGGTTTGGGGCACAGGGGACAGACTTCAGGGAAGCTAGTGGGCTAGGCTTAGAGGATGTGTGGTGATGGAGAAAGAGTTGGGTTGAAGGGAGAGAGGTTAAGTAATTTCCTCATTCTGGCTTATAGGAAGAGGAGACTGATGGAGAGTGGAGTGAGGTGAAGTTGCCCCTGCTACCACACAGACATCATCTCTAGTGGGGACAGGGATGAGGTGCAGCATAGAGGCTGGCTGGGCCCACCTCCACTGCCCAGAGGAAGGGAGGGAGGTAGTTGAAGAACAGGCCAACCGAGGCTTGTGCTCCATGTGTAGTGGCTGGACGTGTGAGGGTGGGGGACAGAAAAAGAGGCACAGCTTGACCCTGGAGAATCCAGCGAAGGTACAGAATCATTCCAGGTGCAGAGCTCAGAGCAGAACTCTGCATGGTCCTCCAACCCAGAGGGGGTAAGGAAGTCCATGGAGCCCCGAGAGAGCCCGCAGGGCTGAGGAGGCCGCAGTCCTGACTCTAGACATTTCAACATGTGCTAGAATTCTCTTAAGTGGCTGGAGTTTCACCAGAAGGCATTCTGCTCTATTTAGTTGCAGGAAGGATCTGAGGGTGGGGAGCTCAGTAGTTGAGAAGAGACCAGTGACAGACTTTAGTAAGCATACTGCAAAAACCCTGATTCTTAGGTGAACACTACTGAGTACTTTGAAGGGTCTAACTAAACATTTATCCTGCTTTCAAACTAAGCATTTAGCCCAACAATGTTGTAACTGCTGGTAGAAGCCAAGACTCCTGGGTCAAAGATGAAGGACAGTTTATTGCTCGCAGCAGTAGTCGTACCAAAGTGTCAGCTCCAGTTCCCACAGGGTTTTGCAGAGGAGACCAGGTAATGCCTAGACACACAGAGAGGATTGCATTTCTGGAGAGGAACCCTGAATTCAGCGGAACCAAACCTTTTATAAAGGCTTTGTTGTGTCTTTTTTAACAGCCAGCGTCCCTGCCCTTTGCTATGAAGGGAGACACTGTGTAGCTTCCCAGGCTGTTTACAATCATCTGAAGTGATCACCTGGAACCGTGGACAACCAATCTCTTCCTTGCAAGATGTGTGGAAGGAGAATAGGGAGAATTGTCTGCTAACATTCATATGCACATGTCAAACCTATGTTGCGTTTCCTAGCCCCTCCTGCAGCCAGGAACAGTGAATCTCCCACTCGAAGTTCACTTGAATTGTGAATTTCGACAGGTGTACTGTTTAAGATTCACTTTGATGACTCATGAATGAATCCAGCTAAGAATCAATTCTCCCAGAATGGAACTCCTTTGTAAGTTGGGGACTTACTGTAGTGTCATGTCACTAAACTGCCATCTAGTTAGGTGCACACCTATAATCTCAGAACTCAGGAGGCAGAGGCAGGAGGATCACTGTGAGTTCAAAGCCAGCTTGGGATACATAGTGAGTTTAAGGTCAGACTGAACTACAAAGCAAGACCTTGTGTCTCACACACATGTACGCATGCACACACGCGCACACACACACAAAACCACCTTCTATTAATGTGACCTTTAGTGTGGCAGTTTCTGAGGAATCTCAGTGGCTGCCACGTCCAATAAACGAATCCAATTTAGAACCTTCTTACCACTTCTTTTCTCCTGATGGCTGGAATGGATCTGTCGTTGGACCCGGAGTGGCTAAGGACGAAGAGTGGTAGAGCAGTGAGACGCAAGGAGCTTAGGTCTCTTATGGTGGTGCAAGTAACAAATAAAGTGTATGCTGATGAGCTTTGAATATTTTTACATGAGCTAAAAAGAAACTTCCATCTTGTTTTAATTTTTTTCTTTTTTTTTGTACATGATCCTGAAGTTAATTCCAGCTAATATAGGGCTAGACCAGAGGATGACCAGACACCAGTGGAGGGTTAAGTCCATCAGCAGAGAGAAGGATCAAGGGTCCTTCCTCCCCTTCCCCCTCTCAGCTCCAGCAGGGAGGAGGGAGGAGAAGGAAGAGTTATCTTTGGTGATATCCCATTCAAAGAGGGCCTGACTGGCCACGCGACCCAGCAGCATCCTTGTGAAGGCAGCGAGCAACAAGCTGGCTCCATTCACAGACCCTGTCCTCTTTTGAAAACCAATCACTGTGTAAAGCGTGACTGGGTGGTGGCCAGCGTCAGCCCATCTGTCACACCCTTTCAGAGAGCCAGGCAATCGCCGCCAGCCTGGGCCAAGGCAGCCCCTTTCCCTTTGTACCCCTGGGACACGCACTGTAACAAGATCACAGAGCCTACTAAATTATTCAGAGCTGCCCTGAGTGTCAGTTTTATTATAAACATGCAGATTGCTCTAGGCTCCAAACTTCCAAACTTCCAGCCTCGGCCATCTCTCTCCAGGATTTGGCACTGGCTGCTTCGCACTGAGTTTCCCCACGTCTTGATGGCCCAGTTTACCTTTGACTGATTTCTCCCTGCTGTCAGGCACAAGGCCTTGGTGCCCTTTACCGAGTGCATTTTCAGGCCTTATTTCTTTGCTCAACAGCTGTCCTCACTGCTGCCCCACGGTAGTCACGTCTCTGTCTCTCCTAGTACCTGCCCTTGCCTGCCGGGGACATGTGAACAGCATGATCCTCCACTTATGTGGCTTCGTTCTAACGTTTAAGGGCCCTAGATCTCCACCCCCAGCCCTGTTGTAGCCCCCATTCACTCCTCTGCCCTTTGCCACATGTGCCATGTCCCTACCTCTCTCCAGAGTGGATCTGGAGAATTCCCCCCAGCTGGTAATGAAGCAGAGATGGTAATGCACATTTAAGAGTAATGAAATGCAGTGATATTTCAGGCCTGACAGACCTATTTCTGGCAGCCTTAGAATTAAAGTGTGAGGCTTTGTACTGCAGCTGCTACTAGGAGCCTTCAGAGTTTTTCTAAAGATGTGAATAAAGCTTCCAGGGCTCAGCTCGGATCACTGTGGCTATTTATCCTGCTGCTGCTTTCATTGTACCTTTTTTTATTTGAAATTTTAGAGCTTTTAGATGAAGGAAACGCCGCAGCAAGTGCAAAGCATACAAAATATCCTGGTAGGGGAGAATGTCCCCGTTTTCCTCTCCAATTGTCCCCGACAGCTCTAGGGGAGCCCGAGCTGCTCCCTGGGAGCTTTGGGTCTGCCTCCCCTGAGAGCAGGCTCCTCCCGGATTCTTGCCCTTCCTCAGGAGGACATGGGTCTCCTGAGGAAGCCCTGGGAAGGTGTCCATGCCACCAAGCCGGTGCTGGGCCTCCCTCCCTGTGTCCCTGCCACCCCCTGGGAGGAAGCTGTCTGCAGTTGGGCAACATGGCAGAAGGCTGGAAATCCGCTCCGGGCTAACAGTGTGCGCTCTCTCCAGTATTCCAGCTGGGAGAACTGGCCTGCTCATTCCCGGCTTTCCTCGGCTCCATCCATAGCCTCTTCGGAGGTCGGGGCCACCTACATGAATTCTGCCATCGACAAACCAAGGTGTGAAGCCTGGCTCTGCTCAGCGGCAGCAGTGCCCACGGCAAGCCATCCTTTCTGTCCTTGGTTTCCCCGCTTGAAAAATGGAAGTAATAACACATGTCATTTAAAGTTCCTATAAGGACTAGCAGTGCCTGGCACATATGAAGTCACCATGTCTGTTATTAACACTGATGTTGTCCCAGGACTTAGGGCCACTGGGCTTCCTTCCTGTGCCACTCATGGGCCGCACCAGGGCAGGGCAGTGGGAAGAGCAGGTTTCCACCCTGACGCCTTATTGTCTGGCTTTGTGAGGTCAGACAGGTCCCTTCATCTCTTCTGGTCTCATTTTCTTCTTCCACAATGGTAATAACTCAGAGGGCTGCAGGAAGGGTTGAATGAGATAATGTTTACAAAAGAGTTCACACAGCAGCAGGTGTGCAGTAGGGGCTTTGGTCCCTTTCACTCTCTTGTCTTCCCTCTGCCTCTGTTTAAAGGGGGAGAAGTGTTTGGTCCAGGTTCAACTTTACAGGATCACAGGAGCAAAATAGACCTGGTAAGTGGTGGCAGGCTCTCATCAGCAAGGCCTAGAACCCAGGGAATTCTGTAGGATGGATGACCCAGAATACTCAGGTAGATAAATGAGAGAGAAAGAGGAAAGGAGGGAAGGAGGAGAGAGAAAAGAGAGAGGAGAGATAGAGAAAGAAAGGGGGAAAAGGCCAAGAGAAACAACCCAATGAAGTGTGAGAACTTGGCATGGATGTTAATTCAAATAAACCAGGAAAAAATAAAATAGATAATCAGGGAAACTTTTTTGTTTTGAGACAAGGTCTTGCTTTTTTTTTTTTTTGTTGAGACAGGGTCTCCCTTTGTAGTTCAGGCTGGCCCTGAGCTCAGCCTCCAACTCACATCACAGCAGTCCTCCTGCCTCTGCCTCGCAAGTGCTGGGATTACAGGCGTGAGCCACCACGCCCGGCACTGTGGTGTGTGGTACTGGTTGCTGCTGGGATGAGTCTCCACACACAGTATTGTTATGTGGTTACCGGGGATCAAACCCGGGCCCTTGCGCTTGCAAGACAGGTGCCAGAACCACTGAGCTAACTCCTTGGCCCCTGTCTTTTTTTTTTTTTTGAGACAGTCTCATTTTGTAGTCCAGGCTGGCCTTGAACTCACTATGGAGCTCAAATTAGCCTTGAACTTGAAGTGATCCTTCTGCCTCAGCCTCCTGAGTGCAGGGACTACAGTCATGTACCAGCACACACAGCACAAAAGAATTTTTATCTTTTAGCACATGCACTAAAATATTATAGGAAAAGTAATATAGCAATTGAGATTTGCTATTAAATAATTTAGCAGGGTCAACAGGGGATGTAGAGGAATCAAAAGTGGCCATGTGCAGATGACAAAGTTGGGCGATGGCATATGAATGTTTGTTAAACTATTCTTTCTACTCTTGTACACATTTGAATATTTCCATAGAGTAAAAAGAAAAAAAAAAAGCAGCCGTCCCTTGTAGAGTGGAAGTGGCCATCCCATCTGTCTCCCCCTGGGCATCCACCCAGCCCTCCCGCCTTATTGCTGGCCTGGACTACTGCGACAGCCTCTTCTAGTCTCCCAGCCTTTGGACTCTCTCCTTCCAGTCTTCTTCCCATTCTGCTGCCAAAGTTATCTTCCTAAAATACATATCAGATCATGTTACTTTCCTGCCTAAAAATCCCTCAGTAGTTTCCTATTGCCAAAAACCTATTAAGAGTATAAAATCCTTATTGTGGATTCACAATCCTTCCCAGTGTAAGTGCAGCCTTCTCGGCTGGTTCTGACCCAGCTTAGTCCTCACCTACTCTGGAAGAGGTTTGGGTCAGATGAGCTAGGCCCTTCCAAGTGCCCGTACCTTCTCTTATATAATTCTCTGTCTGGCAGATCCTCCTCTCTGGTCTTAACTGAATCTACTGAAGACTAAAATATTTTTGAAAATTCCAGTTTAAATTTCATTCTTCCCTGGTGATTTCTGGGAATCTTTACATTGTTCACCAAATATCTGTGCCTCTGCCTTCGGGCATAGATCTGTCTTCTTGACGCTGGTTGGATGGGGCCATATGGCCGGATTTAGCCAATGGATGTGAGTGGAAGTCATACATTTTATGTCTGGGCCAAGAACTCAACTGCTAATTTGAAAGGCCTCTGCGTTCGTTCTCTTTTTCCTCTGACTCAGCGATGGGCAGTGAACGCTGCTCTGTTGGGCTGGGTTCCGGAGCGGATGCTGGGGAGTAGAACCTCCTGTGTTTCTGTGAAGGCTGTTGCATAGCAGAAATAAATCTGAGCGGTTGTTTCCTCGGCATAACCGAGTCTATCCTAAGCTTTCCTTTTCTGAGCATGAAGCAACTGTGCTGTCTTCCAAGCTTTCTCATGCGTATAAAATGTGTTCAGCTGACACTGACTTCAGGGGAGGGATTCTGTGCTGCGGTCTTGTCACTGGCTACCCTGTACCTGGCTTGTAGAGTGGAGTGTGAATGCAGTGTGCAGCGGCCCATAGCCGTGGTGGGTGCAGGTAAGTGACTGTGTGGGGGTTGAGATGGGCTGTTCATTCTCTCTGCCCCTCCCCTCTTGTTGGTATGGGGATTAAACCTGTGTTCTTGGCACTGAGTCACATCTTCAGCCCTTTTTTCATTAAAAAAAATTTTTTTTGGAAGCAAAATTAAAATTATTAAGACTATTTCAATTTAGAGTCTAGATGAATTGCCCAGGCTACGTTTGAACTTGTAATCTTCCTGCCTCAGCCTCCCAGAGTACTGGAATTATAGGTGCTCATGACCAAGTCCAGCTTAACTCACTCCTCTGAGGGCTCCCTGCCTCGTGAGTCATGGGGATCGTGATGGTTTGGAGACAGAGCTGGCACAGGACTTGATCTTCTCAGTGGATGGCAGCCCAGCTCCAGGGGATGAAGCCTGACTTGTCTAAACCAATCAAATCACCCTTTCCCCTTGCGGTTATGCCAATTTAGACCTGGGCACATAAACCAGTTCTTAACAATGGGTTGTGAGGTAAAGTCTTGTTCCTTTTCTGTAAAACGGGCTAGAAATGAGACATGTAGCTGGTCCATTGTACTTTGGATTTTTCTGGTAGCTGGAGACAGGAGAGCAGGCTAACAGTTCATGTGGGAAGAGATTCCAAGGAGCAGGAAAGAGGGAGGGGAGAAGGAAGTGACAAGAATGCAGGAAGAAAGGAGGAAAAGCCAAGAGAAGGTGCATTTCTGAGCTTCTTACACTCACAGGAGCATCAGAATTGAACCTGCAAATGGCGGGAGCAGGGCCTTGGTGCAGGCTTGCAGAGTGCCAGGTGTCCCTCATTTGACTGGAGTTGGGTGCTCGCTCAGTGGTGGTTTCCCAGTGACAGGAATCTAAGGAGTGCTTTTCTGTCCAACTTCTATCATTGCTGAATCTGTCTCCCCCTCCCTCCTTATGCACTCTCTTCTACCCTGTTTTTTCGTTTGTTCTCACAGTGCCAGGAGCAAATCTTGGACCTCGCGCATGGCAGACAAGCGCTCTGCCACTGAGCTCCCTCCCCGGCCCTCTTGCATCCTGCTTTCTCCAGAAGTCCCCCTGCCCCATGATTGTCCAGACTCTCCGGCCACTCTGTCTTAGTTTCCTTCCCGGGTTCCTTCTCCTTTTTCCACTCTAGATGATCTCCGGGATTCTATTCCGATCTTCCTCACTTCTACCCACTCAGACTGGGCAAACTAGTGCATGAAATGGTTTCCACTGTTCCTGTTGCAACACCAGCTCCCCCAATCTACACCTCAGCCCTCTCTCTTGAGTTCTGCAGATGTGTATCTATCCATCCATCTAGTAAATATTAATTGAACAGTTTGAATTGGCCAGGAGTTGGAATGGAGCAGTAAATAGAAACTCGCCTTCTGGGAGTGTTAGCCAACATGAAGCAAGTGGACAGAATCCAAGGAAACATAAGTAAATCAGATATTTTTAGATCATGGTAAGTGTTATGCAGCCAGGAAAACTGGTCAGTGTGATAGCGTGTGTGTGTGTGCCTGCGTGTGCATGCACGTTATTTTAGGGTGACTGTTTCAAAGGGAAAATGTAGTGGCATCTGTCAATTGTGGCTGTGCAAGTGCAAAGATCATAGAGGAACAGGAACTTTCTAGTGTGTTCGAAAGGGGGAAGGAAGGCCCATGTGACTGGAGCAGGGTAAGCACAAGGGACTGTGGGAGGAAAGAGTCAGAAAAACAGTAGCGGCTGGTCCAGTAGAGCAAGGTAAGGTGTTTTAATGAGAACCCCAGTAGATGCTTATGTAAGCACTGCACACATTTGCGAACCACAGGCAGATGGATGTGGAGAAGAGAAGCGAAACCCCGCTTACGGGTTACACTTGAAAAGCATTTTCGGAAAATCTAAAACATTCAGAAGTGTGAAGCATCCTCATGCCCTCTGATGTGCCCTTCTCAGAACTTCAACACCGCCAACTGTCTTTTACACAGGATCCAGGAATGTGAGAAGGAAAACTCAAGAACTGTATGAGTAAAGCACGTGAAGGAGGGAGAGTTTGGTCAACGGGGACAACTCGGGCCAAAGGTTCTGAAGGTTGGGCCGAGGTCTGGCAGCCCATGGGCTCCTCAGGAAGGTGTCAGCTAAGATGTCGTCATCGTCATCGTTACACCTCAACAGCTCCCTCAACCTGCCACTCTGACATCCTGTGTCAAAGTGGCCTTCAAGGGCTCCTTCCGGGCACCAGTTTGTTTAGGGACTCTGTGTGGGTGGGCAGTGGCACTGGGAGGCTTGAGTGAGGGAGTGAGTATTGGGTGTGAGGAGGAAACACTGAGTGCGGTCACCGCCGCGCCCGCTGAGTGACTAGCTCAGAGCGTGTGGAGCACAGGGGACCTCGTTTTCTGTGGCAGACCAGAATTTAAACTACTTATCATGACACTGGTTGCCGTCTGTTACCCAGGCCAGAAACAAGGGATTCATTTTGAATGCTTCTTTAACCACTCTCCCCATACCCCGAGGACCCTAGGGATCGCTTCCTTATCTTTTATTAGGTACCAGGCATGCTGAACAAATGCTTTGTGGGACAAGTTCCAGATGCTGAAGGATCCACAGGGGGACACTTAACTTGGCCCTGGGAGCTGAGGTGGAAGCTAAACTCTGAGGAATGAGTAGGAATCAGCCAGACAGACAGTGACAGTGGTTCAGTCAGAGGGAAAGCACGTGTGAAAGTTTCGCAAAGGGACAGCACATTTCATCGATCTCAAGTATGACGGAGAGAAGAGGTTGGAGGTAAACAGTGTCCAGATCCTGTGGAATCATCCAGTCCTTATTAGCAAGAGTTGCCTTTATTTTAAAAGAAATGGGAAGCCAGAAGTTTTTTTTTT
>PVIR01036178.1:0-15979 GCA_004026965.1 Petromus typicus
AATACACAAAATAATCAATAAACCTTTTTCTCTTCTAGGTTTTGTTCTCCTGATTTTTATTTTCTTTGTAAAGATTTAATCTTTTAGGTATTTACATTTTAATATTTTATACATTAAATTTTCATTTAATCAAACTGATTAGGCCACATTTGTGGATTAAAATAGCTTCTCATCTCAATGTAAAAACATTTGAATGTAGGGCTAGGGATTTATCTCAGTAGTTCCAGCGCCTGTCTTGCAAGCACAAGGGCCCGGGTTTGATCCCCCAGAACCACATATAATACTGGGTGTGGTGACTCATGCCCAGCAGCGATCAGTAGCACATACCACTCAGGAGGCAGAAGCAGTGAGTTTGAGGTTGAGCTCAGGGCCAGCATGAACTACAAAGTGAGACCCTGTCTAAAAAAAAGAAAGAAAGAAAGAAAAAGAAAGAAAGAAAGAAAGAAAGAAGAAAGAAACAAAGAAACAAAGAAACAAAGAAAGAAAAAAAATTGAATGTAATCTATAATAGGTGTTGGGGTGTCTTCTGAGTATGTTTTGGAATATAATTGTTCAAGAGATTAATTTTTAAATATATATCTGCCATTTATTTTTAATTTAATTGAACATTTGATCAGTATGATGTGCATATATTTTGATAATCTTTCCAGTTTTGTTATTTCATGTTCTCACATTTATTTGTGAAAATTTAATCTATTTAACATCATGAACCATGATGCCAGTTTGATATTTTACATTTTTTTAGTTATTTTAAGACATTCTGCAGTATCCCTTCATGCACAAACATATTCCAATATTTTCACATTTATTTAAATTTATTTAAATAGATTTCAGATTGTATTGATTTTTTAAAAAGAGGAAAGGCAAAAGTTCTCAGTAGATTCTAACAGCAACTCAACAAATTTTGTGGTTCTTTTCCTCTGCTTCTTGATCTTTTTTATTTTTTAATTGGATTTATTGGTACATCTAGATATATCTTATGGTCACATTCATCATTGCGAATTTGTACCTGTGCATGATATATCCTGGCTCTTATTTTTTCAACATTCCTGTCCCCCCTAAAACCCTCCACCCCTCAAAACACAAGATTGTTTCTATTTTTTCTCCTTTTCTTCAAGTTTTTCCCTTACTTTCTTTCTTCCACATTTCTTTCTCTAGTTCCCCTTACCCTTTATACATTTTCTTCCTCTTTCAGGATATCCATTACACATTTGTTCTTCATTTACAATTTTAGTTTCTCATACTACAGAAACAATTCAGTACTTACATGTGAGTCTTATTTGACTTAATCAGTATGTTCCCAACTGCTTCTTGATCTTTTTTAATAAATTGAGTTTATTGGTGCCTTTTAGGAATACATTGTGATCACATTCCCCATGGGCCATTTGTACCTGTACATGACATTTCTTGATTCTTATTTTCCCATCCTCTTGTCCTCACTACAATATCCTATACCCTAGATACATAAGTGTCATTTCTATTTTTCCTTTTTACCATCAAATGCTTTCTTTCCTTCCTTTACTTTCTCCTGTCCCCACCCAATAACCATTTACCTTTGAAATCATTGTGGAGATTTCTTAGAACACTAGGATTATATATTCCATTTGACCCTGCTATTTCTCTGCTCAGTACATTCATGAAAGTATTAAAGCATCATACCATAGTGACATATAAGCACCCATATTTGTAGCAGCACATTTTTAATAGCTATATCTTGGAAATAGCCCAAATTCCCAACAACCAAAGATCGTATAAAGATGATGTAATTTTTTAATAAAATGGAGTATTCCTCAGCCATAAAAAATGATAAATTAGAGGCATTATAGATTAAATGGGTACACCTTGAGGCTATAAGTTAAACAGGACACAGATATGTAAATACGTTATCTTTTTTCTAGCGTGAGTAATTGATGATATTAATGAGGTTCTAATGTATAATAGTCATTGTGAAATGGGAAGAAAACACCTCTGGATCTTGTTGGTCTACTATAGCTCTCTCTCCATTATCTGCCAAAATCTAAGTTTCCCAATGGAACAGCCTCAGTCTGGAGACCCAGAAGCTCTCAGATAAAGTCTGAGATTCTTGAAACGTCTCATAACCTAACCCTGAACTCTCACTAGGTAGATCAGGTTAACCTCAAACTCACACCAGTCCTGCTGCCTCAGTCTCCTGAGTCCTGGGAATAAAGGTGTGAGCCACCATGCCCAGGGTCTCATTACTTTTTTTTTTTTTCAAAATTTAATCAAATCATCCTCATGGGTATTTTAAAAAATTAATTTAATTCATTTCTTTTTGACTTTTGCATTTTTGTTAATACTAAGGATTGAAGTATGTCAGTGTCTTCAAACTGAGTTGCAAACCTAGAAACCACAAACCTAGCCCATTTTATTTTCAAAATGTGAAGCAAGGTATCCATCTCCCTGAATTGTTGGGTTTGAATTTGTAATCCTCCTATCTTAGAGTTCAGAGTTCTGGGAATACAGGACATGCTGCCAGGCCTCACTTCTCTTTTTTTCTTTTTTAAAACATATTACCATGGGTTTTCAGTCTTTATCTGTACTTTATTAAACTCTATGAAAATCACTTAAGTAGCAAAACTTCTACATTCTTTTTAGTTATATCAGTTAAGAAAGTTTGTTTTCATTTTTTACTTTCCACTGCTGAATAAAGTCTAAATTTGGTTCAAATTAAATTTATTTATAACTATAAATCTGTTAATACGATATAAAATGTTTAATAACAATTCTGTAATCTTTCATTTATTTTAAACTTTCTCTTTTTTATTTGACTTTATTATATCTCAGACTTTGTTTTTCACCAATATTTTCCTCCTTTCAGCATTTGTAATGTGTCAATTTCTGTAAGCAGTGTTGAGTACATAAATAAATCCCCCAGTTTGCTGCTAAATACTCTTCCATAAAATAAGTACAACTTTACTTACATCCCCTTGAGATGAGCCAGGCGCAAGATCCTAATAACCCCAATAGATGCAAATAATATATTCCACTTACGGGCACTAAGAATAATAATATCAACAAGAATGAAAATGGAGAAAGAGAATTGGAAAGAAGATGAAGCTAGGTGGGCAATAAAGGGAAAAGGCTAAAAAAAATAACTGTGTTATGTACATATACGAACTCTTTGAGATGAATGTAAACTTAATGCATTGTTATGAACAACAATGCTAACAAAAGGAAACAAGAGTAAAAAAAATCTAATTATATGGAAATTATTTAGAAATGATGTAATAATTTACTTATGTTCATACTGACAGATACTCGTCTCACATAAGTGCTTTCACAAACATAGCTCCTTTTCACCAATTTTAGTTCTGCCTTTCAAATTATTAGTCCTTCAATCTGCAAAGGTTGTGTTACTCGAGTTCTTTGTTTAAATGAGTCATGGAACTTTCAACATTAGTACTCTTCTTCACATGAAATGAGTGTCATAATTAATATCTATATTTGCATTGTTTTATGAGATTAAATACAAATTAGATGATAATCCTATAATTATATAGGATAGTAATTATGCTAGATAATTAAGTTTTAAAAAATGAAGGGAAATTTCCACCCTTTTTTTGAAAAATTAAAATATTGAGAAAAGATGCAAGAAGATATTAAGTTTATTTCTTGAATTTTCACAAGTAAATGAACTTTTTATTACTATTGAATCAAAGTGGCAGTACAAATATTTCCTTTTCCATAGAATTTCAAAATATGTTTTATTATATTTAGCTTTCATGTGTTGTCTACATGTATTATTTTACATTAGATTAGATGAATGTCAGCATTCAATTTATTCATGTTATTATCATGTAGAAGACATACTTTTCAACTTGTCTCTAGAATCAAATTTCAATTTTCTTTGATTGTTTGATACTTGTTTTCTTTCATTGTTCAGGCAAGTCCATCATGAATATTTAAGAAATATAACTATATAAATAAAATGTCTGGTTTTAGGTTGAATTTATTACAGAGATGTAAGAAATAAAATCATTTCAAACAAAAAAATGGAGGAAACCTATTAATTTCAACCTTGAAACTCTTTTATTCAGATATCAATAAAATATCAAACTCATTCTAAATCTGCAATTCCTAATCGTGTTTTTAAGGACCTATGTCAAATAAAATATATATATTTTTGCAAACCAGACAGTAACTTAAAAATGCATTTTAGCAACATTCTGTAAAGTTCCATTGAATTGGATAATTGTAGCACACTGATTTGAGCAACAATTTTGCATATTGGATAATCTTGTCATTTTTTTCTCCAACAGTTGAAAAATTATTACATAGTAAATTTGCTTGTATATTTGCAAAACAATGTAGAATATACAATGAGAAGAATTAATTCTAGCATCAAATATGGACATTGATAAAATGTAACAATTCATGGTCATTCATTGCACAAGAATGCTTGGTGGGAAGGTCAGCTGTGGGCTTACACTGTGGGCTTTCAGGGTCAGAGGTTATGTGCAGTCCTATGCCTGCTGCTCTATTTGATATTCAACGCAAGACTGGTGCAAAATAAAGTCTATTAAAAACAAAGACTACTGTAAGATCAATACCACTTTAATAATATACTGTCAATCATGAACTATCAACCAAAATGTATCACGAGGTCATCAACCCTCAGCAGCTCCCCTCAAATTCTATGAAGTTTTACAATCTGCTTAGATGATAATTTCACTTTTTCTGGTATTTAACTGTACGTAGAAGCTTATGTGCTGAACAAAATAATTTCATGGGAAATGAATAAACTAAAACAGCTTAAGCGACAGTAATAAAACTTGTAACATGTTCTCATTTACTGTAAATGCTATTTATAGTTCATCTTTTCTGTTTTTAAAGATCATAAGAGATATATGAAGCATATATAATGAAAAGCACATGGTGATTTTGTTGGGCACAGCAGTAATTCTGAGGTAAAATCATATATCTTTTGTGTTCCTATGGAGGCTACATTTCATCCTAAGTTTTGGTTTTATCTTTTGCTTCGTTCTACATAATGAATGTGATGACTAGCAAAACGAGCTTTATGTCTGGTCATTCGGTCTACCCGCCACACGTGACTGCTTTGATTAAAGCAGCAGGGAGAGATCGGAGACACATGGGCTTCAGAACCTACGTGAAATCATTTCTACCTGCATTTTCAATCAAGGGAATAACCTTGGGCTACTCTACAGAGTGACTCTGTCAATACATAATGCTTCCGCCTGCCGTTTTAATCATCAGGCAGCAAGAAGAGGCCAGAAATTAAAGCCAGAAGTTAGCTCATGTATTTGCAATAAGAAGGAGGTGGGGGCTGACCAACGCATTTCCTCAGTATTACTCTTATGTGCCAGTGGGATCACCTTGTGCTTAGAATTATATACATGGCACAAAGCTCACATACTCATGACTTTCAAAACACAGAAAAGACCTACTGTACACGGCAGATGCAGCTAAAGGGAAATGTTAAGATTTATTATGCAATAAGATACTTTTCAGAAAACTCAGCTCCTATGAAATGATTTCACTCAGGATGAAGCCAACTGGCATATTTTCCATCTTGTCTTCTGTTTTATCTTTGAACTGAGCCAACAAAAGTCACAAGCAGGTGATTGGAGTGCAGAAGAAAGAAGCCAGTGTGTCTGACTCTTGGGACCTGTTGGCAGAGTAAACCAAAATTTAAATGTAAGTGAGAGTCACTGTGGTATCTGGTAGCACCGCGTGGGATCTATGACTGTGCAGCTTCATTGCACCTAAGGTGGCATGAGTTCCATCATTTGTTCCCTTCACTCAGTGGTAGCAGTAGCTTAAGGTTTACTGTTAATTTCCCATCACCAACTTGTTTTTTGCATCAATTCTATCATTTCCCGAGTAAATTATTTGTTATAAATAGTTACTTTGAATGTTCAGTTATTTATTTTCTTCCTATGAATTCAGAGAGCATTATTTAAATAGGGCCCTGAGAAGAAAAATAATAATTTTAACAAAACAAATTGATCTATATTTCAGTACAGTAAAATCCATCCAATAAAAGATATACAATGAAAAAATTTAGGGGCTGACACATTGGAAGAAAATATTTAGAATAATTTGTGTAATAATAAATAGAATATAATAATTCCTATATATCATGAACCTACAGCATGCAATTATGATATTAATGTGATTAGCCAGTTCCTAGCAGGGTTTAAATATGAAAATTAATAGACACTTAGCTATAGGTTGACTGGACTAATGCAAATAAAATAATTATAATATTCCAGTTCAAAATTTAAAAAGTGATAAAATATAAAAATTAATATAATATAATTTTCTTATAACATACCTAGAGAAGAGACTGCAGATAAATGCATCAGGTTACAATTGTGACCACAGGGGAGAAACTTTCACAAAGCCCAGCACACTTGATAGCGTACAAGTGAGGGTGGATGCTCTCAAATTTCCATTTGTAAACACCAGAAGAAATTGTACATCTCAGAATGATGGTACTTATGGTATACAGTACATACTACATAACAAAGGCATTTACATTATAATATGAAATACAACTGGCAGTTTTATATCCTGCATTTTGACTAATCTCCATAGTACTTTTCACAATGACTTGACTAGTTAATATTCTGGCCAAAAGTATATAAAATTCCCTTTTCCCTGGATTCTAACCAGGACTCTGCTGTAATCATTGTTGCCCTTTTGCTTGTATATTTGCTGCATTTTCTGTCGATGCAGTTCTGCTGTAGTAGCCACTCTTTATAATGCCCTACCATTATCTTTATCTCTCAGTAATAACCCCATGAAATCACTCCCTGCATTAAACCACAGCTATCTTGTGTGTTTATGATCACAGAAAGACAAATGTGATGTATGGATTCTAGCTTTGGATTAAGTGCCCCAGCTGGGAGTCCATGGACTGATACTTGTTTGTAACCTGTTAGAAACCGGGGTAGACAGCAGGAGGTGAGCTGGGCAGGCAAACACTATCTGTATTTACAACCACCCTTCTGATTCTTGTTGTCATCTTGCTGTGTCTCTTGGCAGATCAGCAGTGATATTAGACTTCCATAGGCTCTGACCTCTTTTGTGAGCAGTGGATGTGGGGGATGTAGGTTGCGGGCTCCTTCTGAGAACTATTGCCTGATATTCTGAGATGGGACTGAGACAGTAGAAATCAAGTACACAGTTCATATTTTTCACTTGAGCCAGTCTGATTGCATTGCCACTTCCTATCCATGAAAACTGGTCGTACAGAGTACTGATCCCTGGTGCCAAGGTGCTTGAGCACTGATGCTCTAGATCAAAAGATGCCTTAATTTCTACCTGTCTGTTTTTCTAAACAGAGCAGAGCCTAATTTCATACCTAGAGGACCTGAAGACCCTTTGGAAGGTTTCTGTGGGAAGGAACTGATCCCTTTTGCTGACAATTGCCAATCTGCCACCTGCATTGTAAGCACTAAGGGACTGGATCCTCTTGACATAGTGAAACTTTATTAGTATAGAGCATGCTAATGTTTGATTACAATATTATGAGACAAGGCAAAACCAACAGCCAACTTTCCCCCCATAGTTTCCTCCAAAAAGAAGCAAGAGAACTAAGAAAGGGATTATTTCAAATTATTGGTATGATGCATTACATAGCAATTGATAACAACATTTTTTTTGTGTGCCAGTAATGACAATTATGTTTTTCCTTTAACATTTCATTGAAAGGAGGGGTGTAGGTTCTTGCCTAGGGTGCCTGAAACCCTGTGATCCAGAAACACAAAAATAAGTAAATAAAAAATAAGTAAATAAAAGTTACTCATTCTTTACTGTTTGTTTGGCATGCTTGTCCTGGCTAGAAATTCTTTTGTGATGTTGACTATAATTTACAATTTTAAAAAATCTCTCTTCTTCCCAAATCCATAAGTCATTTTAGCATGAAATCAAATGTTTTCAATATGTGTAGAGAACAACATTTTATCATATTATATAGATTTTTTAATCCTTTTCTAGTTTTCCATGAGATTCAAAATAAATACAGGTTGAACTGTCTTTCTTGTACAATCATTAAAATAATCAATGTATTTCCTTTATACTTATAAAGATACATTTATTTAATTATCAAATATGAAACTACTTTTGCTACTGAAATAACCCCATTCAATCATGATTATTATTTCCATGTATTACTGTAATTGCATTGGAAAAGTTATCTAGGAATTGTGTAGCTTTACATATCACAATGACTAGTTAGTGATTTTCTTCTTCATACTTGAGTACATGTTACCACCAAGGATTTACTGGGCACCTGAATTAGTTTGAAAGATGGTCTAATTTTGGACCAATTTTGTTTCTCAAATGTTCAGTTAAATTTACTGAAACTATACGAGGTTGGTTTTGTTTTCATTTTCATAAAAGGTTTTCAACTAAAATTTTTCTTTATTGATTATATTGTGTTTATTTGCTCTGGCTTACTCTTTGTCTTAAGTATATTTTTCTCTTTTTGAGGATATGACACTGAACAAGACCTTGGGTTTGCCAGTTTTTTTTTTTTTTTTTTTAATTTCAACCCTAGTAAAAGTTCTAAGCCTGAAACAGAAAGCAACTTGTAGCAGATGATCCCCATTCATGAAGGAGAGTTTTCTCCTGTAAAGGTGAAGGTAATTCACATATGTGGGGAAGCCAGATCTGACAACCAAGGCACAGGACCAGACCCAAGCACTAAACCAGAGACTTTAAAAGATGAAAAACATCAGATTATCTACCATTGTGCTTTTATTGAAAGAACAAAGAAAATGATGAGTAACAATAATGAGACTATGATAGAATTCAGATAGTTAATGGTAAATCCTGGAAATGAACCTTTAACCCTAACTCACAAGCAAGTATTTTCTTTACTATACCACGTGTTTATGGAAATGATTCAGTTGAAGAAGAGGAATCACAGATATGAAAACAATAGAAGAACAATACAAATTATGGGGAGTGACAGCACCGTTACTCCAGTGAGTGAACTTACTTACACTTCTAGCCAAATTTCTTGTCAGGAAACATGCAAATGTACAAAGCTGTATGTATTAGACTTATATTTAATTCAGATTTTTAAAAACTTTATGATGAAAAACATTTAGTTTTCATAGTCCTAAACTTATCTTTTACCATACTATAAAACATTAAAAATGAGTGACTATGATTTTAATAATTACAACTTAGGTTAAAAAAAATTAGACACTTTAAACATTTTCTGTGCTGTGGGCCAATACAGAGGCAAGGAATGTGGTTTCAGTGGTACTGATAGATATACTGACAACTGACCCCAGAAATTGCTACACCAGCTGAATACTCTATTAGGTCAGAAGGCTTCATGTCAGCAAATAGTCTGAGACTTGAGTCTAATTGAATCTGCACCTTATAAAGGCCTTAGAATGACTGCAAGACCGAGAGACTATGAAAGGAGGGATCTTCACCTGACTTAGTCCTTTGGCTTTGATACGGAGACATTTTATCCAGCTGTGACTTGACTGGACAGATTCCTCACTAAAATGAAGGTGAGCCCTAAGACCTTGGGTGTAATGGGTCATGCTGCTTCTGTTTGGTGCAAAGGCGGTAGAAGAGGAACAAAATGTTCATCAGCAACTGACTTGGTCCAAGTAAGTCAGTATTGGTTCACAGTTTCAGCCTTGAGTTGAAGGGCAAAGTTGTATTGGAGAAGGTGTGTTGGAAAGTCAAAGTCAATTTCTACAGCTCTTGTCATTCAAGATAACTTGCCATATGAAAGGGGAAGTAGTCTGAATTTTGAAAGACTAGAAGGTCAACTTAGGGCATGTCATTGTAGGATCACATTTTCTAAAGCTCAGCCCTCCTTGTTGGCCTTATTATGACTGCACTGGACAGCCAACCACAGAAGTTCACAGAGTTAACCGAAGGAGTAGAATATTTTCAGAAATTTCCCAAGATAAATGTCAGAGATCCAACCCGGACAGGGCTTGATCCAAGTGTTTAATTGAATATTCATCAAACAAGTATTTAAAAACTAAATGTTCAGAAGTTGAAGAGGATTGTTTCTATGAACATTGCAGGGTGGCTGATGCATAGTTACCAATAATTCCTGAAATGATTCTTTAATGGGTAAGTTTTATCATTATTCTATGCAGAAAAAAATGGTGTCATTTTCCTTTACAATTGAGGTATTGAAATATTATTTTCAAAATAAGCTGAGTGGACTTAGAAAAGCAAAAGGGAAAAACTGCTATCACCAATCTAGTCTGCTAATATTTGAAGGCATTTTCTATAAGGTACAAACAGCCTGATGGTGGTGCATGCTTACTATAATCCTAGCACTCAGAGGATGAGGCAAGAGGATTGCTATGAGTTCAAAGCTTAGGCTGGGCTAGTGAGTTCAAGGTTACCCTGAATTACATAACAAAATTCTGTCTCAAAAATAAAAACAAAAACATTTTAAGGAGAATATTTTTCAGCTTCTGGAATATATGTTAATCATTTCATTACATCAGCAGCTTAAACAACATCATCGTTTTAATAAGGTGAATTTTTAAAATAGCACTGAAATAACAGTGTTTTAATTGCACACTCTACTAAGTGTAGCCCCAAGCTCTAGCTCATTTAAAGTTACATATGGGTCAACAGTTTGATCCATATATGAACTAATTTAAAACTATTAGCATATAAGCAGAATAATTATGAACTTCAACATTATGCCTAAAGAAAAAAATAGCACAAAACAAATTATCTATTTTGGGTTTCTGAGACTTACCAGTATGTCTTAATATACTGCTATTGCAGTAATACTAGGAAGCAATTATATTCATAGAAATGCAAATTGAGTCTCTGTACATTTTCAATATGGTCTTAATTTATTAACTTACAGTAATGATTTGTCTCTTCCCCTACTCAAAACTAAATGTTAATATTTAACACATGTACATGTGATTATGAAACTTAGGTATGAAAATTTACTTTTAAGGGCTACTAGTATTTAGATAAAATTTGACAAGTTGGGGTTTTTGTTCTTTACATAAATAGTATTGATGCAGCAATAAAAATACCTCTGAAGCTTTTATCCACAGCCTGGAACTGTGGATTCTATTGTATGATGATGCATTTAACTTATTAAGCTGCAAAACATCACAACTAGATCAATCTGATATGCTGCATCTTGGGAAAATAGTCTAATTAATATACTGCTGTAGGAGGATGGTTTATATTTTAATTCATCTGAAAGCTAAAGGCATAAATGTGAAACTATTAATAAAAGCATGAGAAGGTGAACTGTGAATCTTCATTCCTAGCATTAATTTAACTTTCTATATTAGCTCAAAATATTGTGTTTAGGTGATATTGAAAAGAGTACCCTACTTAATTTCAGTATTAAATTTCAAATTACCAGGTCTACATCAAAATCAACACTTCATGCATGCACTTTTTAAAGGTATAATAAAGGTTATATTCTAGATAATGTAATAGTTTCTTGGCATGCATAATGCAAGTAATAGTTCAGAGATGAGCTTGTTATTGCTATATGAAAATTACATTAACATTTTAAAACATTTTGGTGAAGCCAAAATACAGACCAGTAAATTTGGCATATTCATTGAACTATCTTTAATATTTCTTCTAAAAATAAATGATGTTTGTATTAATGATGCAAATTCCATGACTTTCTACTTCTTTAATCTAGTTTTATTTTTAAAAATATATTCTATTATATTACATAGTAAATCAAAATCAATTATTACTCTGAAAATTTGCTTTACCCTAAGTTCTGTCTACAAAACACTCTAGGTTTTGCTATGCACTGTTTCTATAAAACTGCCTTCACTTCCAATTTTTCTTTTAAGGAATAGTATACATTTTCATAAGGCATTTTAAGAAAAGTAAGTAGGAACCACCATAGTTATGAGATAGCTGACACAGTGTCTTGAATTTTCCACAGGAATCAATGAATGCTAGGAGATGCACATATAGTCAGTGTTTTAAAGGGTTAGAGCAGCCTGAAGCCCGAGCCTATCCAGAATGGATGGAGCCAATTTTGACATCATGTTAGGAATAAATCAGCCATGAAAAATAAACCACAGAACCACAGTATAAAATGGAAATTTCAAATATTATGAAATGTACTGTTATTAATTTTCTGTTATAATTTAATGATTTCAGCCTATTTTATTTATTTTTCTGATCCATAATCCCATAACAAAAGAACAGGTGACATGCTGCTACAGTTTGAAGAAGTAAATGAATATTTGTTGCTATTTCTATCCCAGGTAAGTTACAGGCAAGAAAGCATGATAAGTGAAGGATTATTGGAATTTCACTGAAATGAATTACCCTCACACCTGCAATGTCAAGACACTGCAGCCTTCTGATACCCTCATCTTGCAACTGTGTTAAAAGTGAGATCTTTGAAGGAGTTTACTAAGGTTAAATGGGATAATAAAGTTATGGCCTTGATCTAATGTTTCTGGGGTTTGTGAGAAGATGCAGAGAAGGCACCAGTCTGCAAGCAGAAAGCCCTGAGCAACAACTGAGTAGATTGGCATCCTGACCTGATTTCCAGCAACCAAGATTGTGAGAAAATTCTTTTCGGTTGTTTAATTTATTTAGCCTCTGGTACTTTGTAATCATAGCCTTAGATAATTAAAACAGTGAATAATATACTGTGTTTCTCAAAGTAGTTGGAATTGGTCCCTCCACACATGGTCTTTCTGGATGATTGCAGCAGTACTGCTAAGACCAAGGCATAACTTGCTTTATCATTTTTAAAAATCAAATTGAATAATTTGTTTTGGGTTCTCATTCAGTAATGACATGAATGCAAAACACCAAACAAATAAAGGATATAATCATAATTTGTAATTTACATTGTATAGGTGCATATATATAGACTCTGAAATGTGCTCTACTCTAATGATAATTGAGAGTGATAGTATTTTAGAAGAGATAACACATGTCTCAGAAAGAGTAGCAGTAAAATAATTTAAAATGCAGTGATCCAAATAAATTTTTGTGTTTTTTTTTACTGCTATGACTCGATTACCTTTAGAGATTTAAAAGTTCCAAAATATACTTATTTTTTTTTCTTAAAGATAATATATTTTGATGAACATACTGTCTTAGAATAACTAACATAGCCTATTTCACTTCCAGATTTTTAATTACTCCCTTATTTCTTTCTTTTCATTTTTCAAGCCATGTGATGACTTATCTGTACTGAAATTAGTACAGATTTCTGGGTCTTGAATAATATTTAATGAACTTTTATCAATTTACCAATTCTCAGGATGTTGAGTGCTCATACAATTATAAAAGAGACTGCCACAATCAGTAAAATTAATCTATCTGAAATTCCTAAAATAAAGATCATGATTAAGCATTTTCTTATGTAACTCAGTTAACTCACTAATGTCATTTATATATTAAGTATAAATATTCTTTAAAATTTAATCACCCTATTCATGTAAAAGATTTTTAAATATATCATTGATGTTCAGATGAAAATTAACAGAGAAAAGATGAACAGAAGAAAGATAGTGTGTTAACTTGTTCATTCTGTTTCAGTGCTTGAAAAAAATAGATTCTCAAGGTCTTTTGCTTATAAATTTTTTGTATTACCAGGATGTCCTGTCTTATAAAAGTAGGTAATATGTATTGCTGGAGCTTCTACAATAAATAAACCCAAAAGACAATATACAGATTTGATTCTTCAAAGGAAAAAGAATGTAGTGTCAACAAGAAGAATACACTATGTCTTAGTAAATAAAGACAAAAGTTTAATGCCCACTTTCTTTTACCATAACTATAAGCTGAAAGATCTGAACTCTTCCTGGGAAATACATTATATAACTGTTTTAGGGGGGGGAAAAACCTATTAATACATCTACTAAAAAGGCTGTAATAAGCAATTTATTTTTAGCTCTCTTTCCCTAATGCATCTCACAAGTTGTGTTATTGGTCAACTTTTATTTTATATTGAGTTTGCTTTGTTTCCAAACCAAGACACTTAGCCCACAGAAAGTCATCATTTAAATTTAATAATGCAAGGCTTAAACATGAACGTTTGCTGAACTTGCAAATTCCATGTTTTCTAAGAAACAGCGATAAAGAAAGATCTTTAATGCTGACCCAAGTCTCCCTTGGAAAATACCACTTAGTACTTGGGCCAGTTTCAAAACTCACTTTACTTACATGTAGTTTAAAATTTTATATAAGTTTTACACTGTAGAAAAAGGAGCACAATAATTTTAAATAGGAATATATTTTTTAATTAAAGTAGATATAGCACTTAGAATAAATACCAAAATAGAGAAGGATATAATTGCATAAACTAAGCAGAGAATGAGCTATGTAGATAATATGAAGTGTGCAGTTTTAATCATAGATGGTTGTGTGCTTTACTCATCTATGAATATCCTATGTCCTTGAGGTGACCTTTGGAAATTAGCCTCTTTTCTACTTAGTTATGACAAGAAAGAAGTACTCAGATGGAGCACTTGATCACCACAGTGCTTCAGCTCAAAGACTTGAGTGGGTGTTGTAAGCAGAGGCACAGAAACATAATTTCTTGTAGGTGCTATGACAATCAAACCTTTTAGGGATCTTATTTCAAGACTAAAAAAAATTTGAAAAGTTAAGCAATATTACTTATAACGCTTTATAAGTGGTCCTCAGGAGAAAGAAAAGATTATGTATATAGGGAGTGGGGGGTTACAGGGTGGGGGGAAAAGGGAAAAAATGAGAATCAAGTCACCTGGTACAAACTCTCAATGTTGAATGTGATTATGATGTGTATTCATAATGTACCAATAAAGATAAAAATTTTAAAAAAATTAAAATCACCAATCAAGATAAAAATCTATCCATTAAAAATAAATAAAAGAACCACAGAGTGTTAGATGAGTTACTGCAAGGTATTGAATAAATTAGTATTAAGTGATCATTGTCTTTAATAAGATTAATTCTTTTCCATTATAGTTAAAGAAGTTTTCCAATGAAAATTACACAACTCTTTTTCAGTCAACAGAAACGTTAATTATCAAAGCAAAATGCATAGTAATCACGTAAATCTGGAAGCAGTTTATTATGTGTTTTTCTTTTTTTAAACATTATGTACTAAAGGTCAAGATACTGAAAAATATGTCAATTTTTAATTGTTTAGTGGATTAAATGTACACAGGGCTTGTCCCTCATTATAGATAAGGAAATATTATTTTTAGTTGATAGACTTTCAACTTCTAATTGTTTTAGCCAAGAAAAATGCTAACTTTATTAAACAAAAAAACCCACATATTTAGTGTCAAAAACTACATTTAACTTGCTATTTGCATAAATTTATAAAAATAATGATGAAGCATATAATAAACATTGACAGTATTGCTTACAATTTAAAACATGCACACATCATCAATAGGTTATACATATATATGAATTAAGAACTATTATGGAAACTATTTTGAGACAATTAAATATATTTTTTATTTCTAAATAGCAGGGTTAGGTGCACATATATCGCTGTGGTATGATGTTCTTAATTCTTTTGTGAATACACCCAGGAGGGAAATAGTAGTCAAAGGAGACCTACAATCCTAGTTTTTTGAGGAATCTCCGTGATTTCACAAGTCTACATTCTCACCAAAGTGCAGAAGGGTTCCTTTCCCCAGGCAGCCCAACTAGCATTCATTACTGGTTGATTTATTGATAGCAGCCATTTATTCTGAAGTGTGATGGAATCTCAGTATTTCTTTCATCTGTACCTCTTAAACAATCAGTGATACTGAACATTTTTTATAGGTTTATGTGCTGCTTCTGCTTTCTCACCTGAAAAAATGTCTGTTCACTTCAGATAGCCATTTTTGAATTGCGCCTTTAAATTTGGCTGTCTGATTTTTTAAAAATCCTTTATATTTCTAGACAGTAGTCTTTCTTTTAGGAACAGCTGGTAAAATTTTTCCCACCTTGTAGGATGTCTTTTCACTGTGCTTTTAAAAAATAA
>PVIR01036179.1:0-16135 GCA_004026965.1 Petromus typicus
GAGGAGAAAAAGAAAGATAGAAATTGAAAGATTTTCAGAACAGGGGTAATCACAAAAAGCAGCTGAATACTGAGTTTATTATATTTCCCTATAAAATATTTTCAGACATCTCTGTCTTTATCCACCATGTGCAAAATATTTAGTCATGCTTCTAAAACAAAAAAAAATTCCTGTTCCCACTCATTTTTCTAGAACTCTAACATTTGTTAATGAAGTATTCCACAGATTATTCGGTCTATTCATTGTTTCTCTGAATGCTTTAGCTTTAGCAGTTTATGTCACTCTACCATTATAAACGATTAAGCCCATTTAGTAAATATTTCAGTTTTCATATTGCATTTTTCATGCATGGAATTACTGTCTCATTCTTTTTTATATCTTCTACTTTTATTTTCATGGCGTTCATCCTTACTTTAAATACTTTGGAAAATCTGTAACAGCTGTTATCAAACTCTTATGTCTTAATTTAATCAGATCTGGGTTTTTTCTCTCTCCTGGTTTCAGAATGTATTTTCCTGCTTGTCTTAATGTCTAGTAATTGTTTATAGGATGCTGCACATTGTGTGCTCATTGAATTGGCTTTTATTTCTTTAGAAAAATGTGAAATATGTCATGGCAGCCAACTAACCTACTGAAAGATCACTTTGATGTTTTCAAGGCTAAATTTGGGGTTCTTTTGGAAAATATTAACTATATTTTATAACTTTATGCTAGGACTAGGTTAGCCATAATACGAAGTCATGAATCTCATGTATCCTCTACTGATTGATACAAATATGCTCTCCCTACTGGTTGGTCATAACATAAGCACTTCAGACCTATTTTAGCTTTGGAAATCAATTAATCATCTCAGCATTTCCAAATATTTGTTCTTTCCTAAACATAGACATACACAGCTCTGTTTTCAAACAAAGACACAAGCAGTCAGCTATACAGGTTTCTGTGCTTTTATTCCTTGTTGTTTCAATATCTTTCTCCATAAAGTCTAGATATCTCAACATCCCCAAAATTTAATCGACACCTTCTTAACTCAGTAATAATACTGTACTTCATTTGCATCACCCTCCTCAGTCCATGCTGCAGTGTCTGCTTACAAAAAAGCTGAGATCATCATCCTATTGAGAGGCTTCTACACAGCAAAGGAAACCACCAGCAGAGCAAAAAGGCAACCAACAATATGGGAAAGAATCTTTACCAGCTATTTCTCAGACAAAGGGCTACTATCTAGAATCAATAAGGAGCTTAAAAAATCAGCCCACCCAAATGTAAAGACCTAATTCAAAACTGGGTACCTGAAATGAACAGTTTTCAGAGGAAGAAGTAAAAGCCACTAAGAAGTATATGAAGAAATGCTCAACATCACTGGTCATTTGAGAGATGCAGATGAAAACAACACTGAGATTTCATCTCATGCCACAAAGAATGACTGCTATCTCAGAATTAGCCAGCAACAAATGTTGGAGAGGCTGTGAAGAAAAAGGAACCTTTCTCCCCTGTTGGTGGGAATGTAGGCTTGTACAACCACTATGGAGATGAGTTTGGAGATTTCTCAAAAAACTAGGTTTAGGGCCAGGGATTTAGCTCAGTGGTTCCGGTGCCTGTCTTGCAAGTTCAAGGACCCAGATTCAATCCCTGATAACCACATACAATACTGGATGTGGAGACTCACGCCCAGCAGCAATCAGTACCACATACCACAGTGCCAGGCATGGTGGCTCACGCCTGTAATCCCAGCACTTGGGAGGCAGAGGCAGAAGGATTGCTGTGATGTGAGTTTCAGGCTGAGCTCAGGGCCAGCCTTAACTACAAAGTGAGACCCTGTCTCAAAAAAAAAACCTAAACAGGACCGGGGATTTAGCTCAGTGGTTCCGGTGCCTGTCTCACAAGCGCAAGGACCTGGTTTTGATCCCCGGTAACCATATACCATACTGGGTGTGGAGACTCACCCCACCAGCAATCAGTACCACATACCACAGTGCCAGGTGTAGTGGCTCACGCCTGTAATCCCAGCACTCAGGAGGCAGAGGCAGGAGGATTGCTGTGAAGTGAGTTTGGGGTTGAACTCAGGGCCAGCCTGAACTACAAAGCAAGACCCTGTCTCAAAAAAAAAAAACCTAAATAAATAAAAAGAAAAAAATCTATGTATGCAGGAGGTAGGGGTTGAGGGTGGATAGGTGAATGGGAAAAAATAAGAATCAAATCATGTCAATCATATACTGGTACAAATTCTATGACTATGACGTGTATATATAATGTACCAATAACGATTTGAATTTTTTTAAAAGCCCAGATCAATATAAGCATTGATATGTTCATCCTCATGTATTTTAAATTACAGTTCACAACACTGGTCCATTTGTCTAATATCTAAAACTATTTTTCATATATTTTGCACACCTTCCTAGTTAGCTATAGTGAAATAAAATTCTAGTATCAGTTATCTTCCTAGGCCAAAAAAAGAAATTATAATTGCTTATATTTGTTTATCTGATTCTTTATAATTTAACAAAGACTAGAGAGGGAAAGGAAAAACAAAGTCTATGAGTAGAAAATATGCCTAAAATATATGAATTATTCACTAAATAGCAAGAACTAATGATCCTAAAACTTTTTGTTCAAAAATATTTGCAAAACACTCAAAGCACTACACTAGAGAGACTGATAGAAGACAATCACTTGACTCACAAGTGTGAGACCAGCCTAAGCAATGTAGAAAAACTCCATTCTATTAAAAAAATCACCAAAAGTATAGTTTATGCATATTTTACTGAATATATGTTCAATACATCCAACAAATACATTTTCTCATAGATATACTAAACAAATATGTATGACTTAGGTATATGTCCCTCCAATGTTCTTCTTATATTATTAATACTATTTCTTCCTGTTACTATGAAATAGTAATATATAAGATACTTTGGAGGATAATAAAAAGATGGATGATTATGAAGTTGGTCTCATTAATGATCAAAGACCTCTAGATAACATAACCCAAGCCCATTAAGAGCATGTGTAACAAAGAAAGATGGCATGTTATCTGCCTTATGCACAAAAATAGCAGATGAGTTAAAGACACCAGAAACAGGGCAAAGGATTTAGCTCAGTGGTTCTGGCATCTGCTTGGAAGCACAAGGTCCCAAGTTTGATTGGGACAGTGCTGGGCATGGTGGCTCACACCTGTAATCCCAGCTCTCAGGAGGCAGACGCAGGTGGATTACTGTGAGTTTGAGGCCAGCCTGGGATACATAGTGAGTTCACAGCCAGCCTGGACTCCAGAGCAAGACCCTGTCTCAAAAAAAAAAGAATTTCAGATGTCAAAGACAGAAAAGCATGATCAGCAAAAGAATAATCCTTGCACAGGATTAAAACACATAAAATATGTTTAAATGGAAGAGTTTATAATGATAAGGAACAATAAAACAACAACTGCTCAGTTTTGGAGGACAGGAAACCAAATAATTATTTTAAAAGTCATAAGACAAGAGTTGTATTTTTAACTTAACTATGGTGCTCAGTATATGAACATTTGCATTTTCTAAAAACATATAACAAGATGCACAGTAACACAACTATAAGGAAAATTGGGGAACTAGGGGATGTGTCAGTGTATACACCCAGGATGTGATGTTTTACTTGTTTATAAAATTATACTAGTGGAGCAAATGGCACAGAACAGTCTCCCTATATTGTTTCTCACAACTGCATGCAAATCTATATTGAACTCCATATAAATAATTTAAAACTCTACCAACAGTATTTTCACTCATAAGAAAAAACTGAACATATTCTTGAAATGGAAATTTCTTTAGGAATGAACTTCACTAGTGAATGAATATGTAAAAATAAAGAATTCCTGAGAGTCTATCTGCCATGCCCCTGGCCGATTGCTCTTCCACCCCAGAACCTAGAGGTATAATACCAGGGTAACAAGTTCAAAGCTAGTTATGAATTTAGTACTCCTTTTCCAAAACCATAGTTTATATTAGTAAAGTCTGCCTACATTTTCAAGACATCTTAAAATAAACATTTTGGGGCCAGAGATTTAGCTCAAGTGGTACTAATCCTACCTTGGAAGTACCAGGGCCAGAGTTCCATCCTGGTACAACAAAAAGATAAAATAAAATAAAATAAAATAAAATAAAACAAAATATTTTGATGCTCATTAACAATGGACTGTGGTAACTACTGATGCTGAGTAGCAATCATAGTGGCTGTCATTCCTGATTAACACAAGGGTATGACTAAGATAGATATCAAAGTGGTGATGATGATGAGATTGTGGATGCTGAAATATTCCAATATTTAAATTAGATTTAAAGTTTTCATAGCTGCAAGATGACTCTATAAGTATAAAGAAAAGTTATTTACAGAGCAGGTGCAAACCAAAACTAATTGTTCCTTAATGAGGATCATAGTCTCCAGAGAAACTACACCCCAAGAGAGGTTCTTCCCTCACATTTCTAACCAATCTTGGACGCCTCTTTTCTATGACTACACTAGACTTTATGAGAGCACTTAGCACTAGACATCTATCTATATATTTCCAGCATTAGCTGATCACTGAACCCAACAGCATCCCCTAAAATTTCCAGGATGTACCAGTTTTTCTTCCACACGTGTACTTAATATATACCTAAAGCAACTACCTAAGAAAATCTTTCTCCTCTGAGCACTTGATTTTAATGCAGATTTTACAATCACTTGTTTGCCTTCATCTCTAAGTGCATTTTTCTCAGTAAGCTGTGTTCTCTTCAGCAGCAATCCTGAGCTTCTGATGCCTTGGTAAGACTAGAGACAATACTTGAAGTAATTTATAGGTAATGTGTGGCTAGTGATTCTAGGTGATGTGTGTATTATTAGGAGACTGTAGGAGTAAAACATAAAATCCCTGCTGCCTGGGCTTCTCCTGTGCAATGACGTTCCATCAGCACCCAATCACCATGATTTATAAAACACTTTGATATGTGGTGATGATCCAGGCATCAGCTCTTTCTAAATGACTGGGGATATAGCTCAGTGGTACCACTGCCTGCCTGGCAAGTGCCAGGCCCTGAGTTCAGTCCTCAGTTCCACCCTCTCCCCCCTGCCAATAAAGAAAGGAAGAAAAGATGTAAAGAATACTTTCCAAATGTTCCAAGTTGTTATAAAATACAGGAAACATTGTGAACCACCACCTTAGGTCACATCCTGTGAATAACTAAGAACAACTTCTTCATACTTAATGACAACCCTCATTTTAATAGATATTAGCATTTGAAATAAGATTGATGTGAGGATTTAGCTTGTTTGTCTGTTTTAGAAGTAAGGGATTTTTTTGGGCCCAAGTATGCTGCCAAGGGAAACAGTGGGCAAGGTTCCAAGAGAGAAATTACTGCATCAGGTTAAGAGACTAAGGGGTTTTAAGGACTTGAGGATGTAGAAAAGGGGTCTGGACAATAAATGTGATTATCTAGGGGCCGAAGATTTAAGTCAGTGGTTCCAGCACCTGCCTACCAAGCACAAGGTTGTGAGTTTGATCCTGGATAACTACATACACCAATGTGGAGCATGGTAACTCAGGCCCATTAGCAATCAGTACCACATACCACAGTGCCAGGTATAATGGCTCACACCTGTAATCCCAGCACTCAGGAGGCAAAGGCAAAATGATTGATGTGAGTTCGAGCCTGAGTTCAGGACCATCCTGAACTACAAAGCAAGACCCTGTCTCAAAAAAAAAAAAAAGATTATCTAAACAGGATCACTGAGCATTTTGTAGATCTTTCAGGAACACTTGCATTGTGTTTAAAATTATGTTTACAGTTGCAATTTTGATAATTCTACTTTCTCTATTTTAAAGAAGTCTTTGTTTAAAGAAAGGGATAAGGAAATATACAGATGTATAGACAGAGGCAGATTATAACATGAGAGGAAAAGTTTGTTGCTATCTTATGACCTCTGCTCAGAACAATAGCGGGAGATCATTGACCAGGACTCTGTGAACAGTTCAAGTTGATCAGCACTTTCACTGGCCTGAGAGACACTGAGGAGATCAGGAAAGTGCACTATGGATATTTCCAGGTAGGTGATGGGGAGATGACCTTGGGGTCTATATGCAGTTCCTGCCACATCCTCTCTGGATCTTCCCCTACACAGAGCTTCCTAGCTGGTATGAACTAGCAGTTCCCTTTTGTCATATTTTGCACCAGAAGGTTAATGCTTTGGAGCTAGCTAAGCATCAAATAAAATCTGTGCAAGCCAGAGTCAAACAACTCCTCCTCTTTTCACTTTTGGGTGTTAGATATTTGATCCCAGAAACAGGAAGGTGACTGATACCTTGAGAAAATATGTGTTTATTTTTATAGCCAACATTGAAAGTGATATTAATATTTTCTCCATATTTCTACATAAAAATTGACTTGTCTCTCAGTGACACAGCTTGTGACTACTGTACTGCACTGGCATACCCTCAATATCAAATATTAATTCCTTCACATGCACAGGATGTGTAGAAATAGCTGGTAATATTTTAAATCTATTGATCTATTGTTAACTAGAAAAATAACCTTATTTTTCTAAAAAATTTTGCGAATTCAGAAAAATTTCATGGCAAAGCAAATTGCCTCTCAAATTACAATCTATATAAAATAAAATTCACTACTTATGGGTGATAAGGTAGATGTTGTTCAACTTTACTGTGGACCAGTATCCCTGGAACAACTGTTCAACCACACACTGCTCAGCGCCATCTCAGAGATTCTGGTCCAGTACCTGCAAGGTGAGGCCTGAGAACTTGCACTCATGTCAAGGTCAAGGGAATGTTGCTGGTCCAGGGCAGCGCACTGAGGACCAAGGGTCTAGGATATCTGAGAAACAAGAAAGGAGTGAGAGGCCAAGAATTTGACTCCACTCCTCCCATCTTCAAGAACTTCAAACCCTTCATGGGCTGGTCTTCCCTTCAGTGAAATGCAGGGCTTGGGGGAGGAGGCCTCAGCCATGACCAGTGTGGCTCAGCACCCCAAGCACAGAAACACACCTGCCCGAGCAAAGCCAGACTCTCACGGGCGACTGCTCTCCTACCCCCACAGGACTTCCACAGACATGATAGCTACAGAAAATCTCTCAACAGTGACAGAGTTCACTCTCGGAGGATTAACTAGCAGGCCAGAGCTCCAGCGGCCCCTCTTCCTCCTCTTTCTGGGAGTCTACACAGTCACCATGGTGGGCAACCTGGGCATGATCACCCTGATCAGGCTCAATCAACAGCTTCACACCCCCATGTACTACTTCCTTAGCAACCTGTCACTCACGGACCTCTGCTACTCTTCTGTAACCACCCCAAAAATGCTGGTCAACTTTGTGTCACAAGAGAACGTCATCTCCTACGCAGGCTGCATGTCTCAGCTCTACTTCTTCCTTGTCTTCGTCATTGCCGAGTGTTACATGCTCACAGTGATGGCCTATGACCGATATGTGGCCATCTGCTATCCTTTGCTTTACAACCTCATCATGTCTCGTGCTCTCTGCTCCCTGCTAGTGGCTCTGGTCTACACCATGGGGTTCATTGGCTCCACAATCGAGACTGGCCTCATGTTAAAATTGAGCTATTGTGAGAGTTTCATCAGCCACTATTTCTGTGACATCCTCCCTCTCATGAAGCTCTCATGCTTTAGCACCTATGATGTGGAAATGACAGTCTTCTTCTTGGCTGGATTCAACATAATAGTCACCAGCTTAATGGTCCTTGTTTCCTATGCCTTCATCCTGTCCAGCATCCTCCGCATCAGCTCCACCGACGGCAGGTCCAAGGCCTTCAGCACCTGCAGCTCCCATCTTGCAGCTGTGGGGCTATTCTATGGATCCACTGCCTTCATGTACTTAAAACCCTCCACAGCCAGTTCGCTGGCCCAGGAGAATGTGGCTTCTGTGTTCTACACCACAGTGATCCCCATGCTCAACCCCCTGATCTACAGCCTGAGGAACAAGGAAGTAAAGGCAGCCCTGCAGAAAACATTAAGAAGAAAACTCTATTAACATGAATGTTATTATTCTCTCTGTGTGTAAATATAACTTGCTGCAAACACTAGAAAGATCCTTCCACACACCTACCCAGCCATAGAGTGGAGACAGTCACTCCCTGGCATGTTGGCTACATGCCTGTGTCTTCTTTCATTTTCCTTACTTCTCTTCTTTCATTCTGTTTAAAAGTAGCTAATTTCAAGTTCATTGTTCCTTTATGGGTTCCTGCATTTTGAATCCTTTGATAAAAGTTTACCTCCTTCAAGCTAACTTAACATAAATTAAATTTTAGCAGTTTTGACAGTCATTTCTGGTGTTGTTACCGCTTTACCTTTAGTAATATTACAAATATTATCAAACTCAATTGTATTTTGCACACGAGAGTGCACAAGGCAATGAAGGCAAATGAAAACCACCAAGGAGTGGCACGCAGTCGTTCCACACTCTGAGTCCTTCTTTTTCCCAGTCCTCCCTATTGTTCTTGCCCAAGCAGCTCTCATCCCTTCGTGTAGTTTTCTTATAACAGCAATAATGACGACAGCAGTTAACATATTACTCATTCTTCCTGGAGCAACTGTTATGGCTTGGAGCAACTGTCTGAATGCCCCTGCCACAAGTGTCATGCAGTCAGTCATAGATGGGGCTTTGGGGAGGTGGCCAGATCCGGAGCACGTGGTGCCGGGATCAAGGATGCGATGCCAGGATGGACTGGTGGTGTGATGCTAGGACTGAAACTGCCCCACCTAGGCGTGAGTGTGCCCGCCCTAAGTGTGTGTAGCCTGTGTACAATACACCCAACAGAAAGAGGACTGCTAGCATTGCTCACCACTAGTCACTTGCTTCCGTGGTCCTCACTGCTCTGCTGCCCTCCTGCCTTCTGCCCACAATGAACTGTTTGTCCTCTGCGATGCCCCTCTGTCACATCCTCCCACCTGGGAGCCAGCCAGCTATGAAATGACAGCTCTACAAACTGTGAGCTCCAATAAACCTTTCTTCCTTTCCTTTTGAGCTTCGGGCATTTTTTCACAGCAATGAGAAGCATAACTAAGTCAGCAATGAAATTCTTCTCAGTACTTTCTACTCTATATCGGTTAAACCCATGGTATCCTTACTCCAGAGGCAGAGGAACATGATTCAGTAACCTGCTATGGTTACCCGGATGGTGAATAAACAACAGAAGCCAACCCAAGGCTTAGTGACTCCACAACCCACACTCTGGGCCCTCGCATATTGTTCCTCCACCACGAGCCCACAGCCCCTTCGAACAGTCTATGAGGGCTGTCCAGGCTGTGCTGCTCCAATTTCAAGTGCCACCCCATGGTAATTTTTCAAATCTCTTCTTTTGTCACCTACTCAAACCTCTTTTTTCTTTATGTGCCACAGCCTCAAGATCACTGAGGAAAGTTTAGAGTAACTCACTTGTCCAGATTTTCTGGCTGTTTTTCAGGTGTAGCACTAATAGTCTCATGTTCCACGGAACTGTCTCAGGGACACCGGGATGATTGGTCAGCAGAAATTGTACCTGGCTGCAGAGTATCTCCTCCTGCCTAAATAACAGCTCTACTGAAAATTTTATTCTATGATTCCTGTTATTATAGGGTAAAATGTCTTCCTCTTCTTCTTTTGTGCTTGTCTGTTTCCTTGTTTTTATATTACAGGAGATTTAACGTAGGCCCTTCACACTGAGCTATATCCCCAGCCTTTCTTTTACAATTTTTGATGCTTTTATTTCCCCACCTCCACTGGGGGAGAAAAAGAAGAAGGTAGCTATCACGACCCCATTCTCATTTTAAACCACAAAATGAGACCTACCATTTAAACAAATTCCACTCTACTTGCACACCAATTACCTGAAGTTGATATTTGGGTTCTCAGTATCAGAACCAGCTTCTCTGCAGGAAAATCTGTTCTTATCTGATTCTTAGTTGAAATTTTCCCACTTGGTTGCTACTTAGACCAGATAAACCAGAGGTGGCTAATAAGGCCACAGGAAGATCTGAATTTTCCCCCTGTTGAAGACACAGAGGAACGCCAAGGTGCAGACAGTTAGGTGCTCCTACTCTAGATTACTTCTGGGCAAGAAGTCCAAAGAACCAAGGATAATTTGGGGTCCATAGCAGAAAAAGACAAACATGCAAAGATGACATTCTCTAGTAACCACCTGGGGTATCAGGCCAGACTCCTGGCCATGTCCAGGCGGGCCTGGTGTATCCCTCACTTAGGATCCTAGCTGTAATTCTAGCCATCTAGCTTCCTCTGTATCCTTCTTATTTTCTAAATATGACTTCCCACCCTTCTGTGCAATTCTGTGAATCATTATCTATCTCCCCAACGAACTCCTTTCCTGCTGGAGTTCACCAGAGTCAGATTCTGTGTTTCACAACTAAAAACTATCACTGGCTATAATAGAAGCTCAGCAGATGGAGAACTGAAGGAGTGCGAGGGAGTGGGCAGGAGGGTGTCCCAGGCTGTGCCCAGCTCTCTCGCACCACCGACTGGTCACAAACCTCCTCCACTACCCTCATGGGAAAGGAAAAAGAACCCTTTCCTCTTGCTTCAGCACATTACTTGTTCTATGTTTCTTTACACTTGTTCTGCTCTTCCAGTCACTTTTTGTTGTTTTATTAAGGATAAAAAGAAACGTGCAAACAGAACGCATCCCAAAGCTCATTACTCTTGCAAAAAGTAACATGCAGAGAGGGAAATCTGTAGTGCACTTGTCTTACAAGAGGTTATTTTTTTTTTCTTTTTCTTTTCTTTTTTTTTTTTTTTGAGACAGGGTCTCGCTTTGTAGTTCAGGCTGGCCCTGAACTCATCCTCAAACTCACATCACAGCAATCCTCCTGCCTCTGCCTCCCGAGTGCTGAGATTACAGGCATGAACCACCACGCCTGGCACTGTGGTATGTGGTACTGGTTGCTGCTTGCTTAAGTCTCCAAGCCCAGTAATGTATGTGGTTACTGGGATCAAACCAGGGCCTTTGCGTTTGCAAGACAGGCACCAGAACCACTGAGCTAAATCTCCGGCCCCAAGAGTTGTATTTTAAAAGATTAAAACATTAAACCAATTATTAATTCTCTGAGGTCAATAAGGCAACTAAAAGTATGTTTGTTCACAATATAGATGTAGATGTAGAGATAGATTTCTGCTCAAAATCTACCTTAACTGTCTTAAAATAATTGAGTACTATTATGGTTTATATGGGATGTCCTCCTAGAGCCTCATGTGCTAACAGGTGGGGCTTGCGTAGGTAATTAGATCCTGGGGCCTGAGACTCATCAGCGTATTAATCCACTGATGAGCTTATAGCTAAATGTGATGTTGGGAGGTGAAGATTGGTCAGAGGAGGTGAGTGTGCCATTAAGTGCATGGCCTGGAAAAGTGTCTCTCCCTCCCTTGTCCCTGCTTCTCGCCCTCCATGCCGTAGCAAGCCTCATCTGCCACACCCCTCTGTCGTACCACCCTGCCTGTGAGCCTGCCAACTACGAACTGAAACCTCTACAAACTGTGAGCCAAAACACACCTTTCCTCCTTTGATTGATGGGCATCAAGGGTTGTGCCCTAGTGACAAGAAAAAACTAGGACAAGTATATTACCCCAAAATTACTTCTCAGATCTAACATAGCAAAGAACATCATTACTAATGAATGTTTAACATATGGTGTTGTCAGCATTTCTATTTTAAACAAGCACTGTTATCCTAGAGGTCTGTCTTTGACACCATATGCTCAAGTGTAGACACCCATCCCTTCTTGTCGGTCAAGACTTCTCATATAGCAAATCCCCCACTTAAAACATTGGAGTGTGAACTTTCACAGGTGTACTATGCAAAACTCACTGTCAGATTACAAACAAATCCAATGGATTTGTTATGGATAATTCTCCCTGAATGGAACTTGTTCACAAGTCAGAGTATGATCAATACAAGGAGTAGTTTGTCAGGCTTGTATATGACTTATTTTAGGGTTTTATATTTTTAAATGATTATAGCTTATGATATATGGTATATATATACTTTTATAACAGGTAAGTCATCATGGTTCTCTTTATGTTGTACTTAATCTTGACTCAGAACCATGTCTTATTTTTTAATATCACCCCTGTGGGAATTCACAGTCACACTTTATAATACACTAAGAACTCATTACAGATGGTCCCCCACTTACCATGGCTCAACTTACACATTTTTCAATTCTAACATGGTGCGAACATGCTATACATTCGGCAGAAACTATAATTTGAATTTTGATCTGTTTCTCGATTAGCCATATGCAGCAGGATGCTCTCCATGATGCTGTGCAGTGACAGTGAAATAGCTCTTGTCAGCCGCATGAAAATAGCCAGTACTTTATCACTCTGCCATGCATTTTTTGGATATTGTATTTTGTTTTTTGCCCCACATCATGTATAAAACATGCCCATCTGTGTCTCCTGCTTCTGGTGAAGAGAAGAGGAAAGCAACTGTTTTTGGAATGAGACCCAAGATAATTCTCAGAAGCTAGGCATGGTGGTACACATCTGTAGTCTTACACTTTGGGAGGCTGAGGCAGCAGGATCACAAGTTCAAGCCCAATCTGAGCAACACAACAACATACAAGACCCTAAATCAAAATTAAAATTAAAAGGGTTATTGATGTAACTCAATGGGAAGGCTCTGAATTCATAAATATCACAAAAAAGAAAAAATAGAATTATTCAACACAAAAGCAAAAACCTAGTAATGCCCAAAACTTGAGCGAAGACTTTCACAATTGATTATTTCAACCCCCTCAAAGTATAAGAAGTGAACAAGTAATGCAGCGAAATCATCAGCATCATGTAAATCCATTGTTATCATGAAGAAAAGAGTTGGGTTGCCAGGAGAATTACTTTTACATGGATGGATGATCAATATAGGACCACACACTTCTTAGCCTACTGATGATTCTAGCTAGGCCAGAAGTTTCACCCATACACCAAAAAGGAGTGCCATATATTCACATGCTTATATCAAGTTGTTAGCAATCACTTATCACAGAGGTCTGTCTTTGACACCAGATGCTCAAGTATAGACACCCATCCCTTCTTGTTGGTCAAGACTTCTTATACAGCAAATTGTTCCACGGTGGGTCTAGTGATTTAAAAGGCACAGGGCCAGAGATTTATCTCAGTGGTTCCAGCACCTGCCTAGTAAGCTCAAGGTCCTGAGTTTGATCCCTAGGAACCACACAACATAATGCTGGCCATGGTGACTCATATCTGTAAAACCAGCATTCAGTAGCCACAAACCACAATGCTGGGTGTGGTGGCTCACTCCTGTAATCCCAGCACTGGGGAGGCAGAGGCAGGAGGATTGCCTTGAGCTCAAGACTAGCCTGGGCTACATAGTGAGTTCAGAGCCAGCCTGAGACTACAAAGTGAGACTTCGTCTCAAAAAACTAAAAAACAAAAAAAGGCTCCACGGTGTGAAGGTCAGTGATAAGGCAGCAAGTGCTGACACTGAAGGTGTGGAACTTTCAGGGAAGAGCTGCCTCAGGACAATGGTGGATGAGGAAAATGTACTGTCCATACAACAGCCTCACTCCAGCACTGAAGGCTAAAGCACATACATCTTCATTAGTAACCAAAACAGCCGTGTCAGTCAAGGCATTCCAAAAAGCTATATAATGCTACTTTGGGATGTAACTATAATAAACCAAAATTAGGCCTTTCCTAATATATTTAATAGACCTCGGAGCATTCAGGAACACAAGCGAGGATGTGCCTCTCATACCATCACCATAAGAAGGAGCCCTGGATGACCAGCAGTGTTTGAAGATAGGTTTTTGAACTGTTTTATTCCTCAGGCAAAAGAATGTGACAAGCAAAATAATATCCCATTCAAGAGTGCCCTGATCAAACGAGGCTGCAAAGCATCCACAGCACATGCAAGACATGCAATCCTGATGTATTTGTAGATTTGCCATTGAACAGTCACAGTCATTGAGCAGAACGAGGTTCAGTTGATACATTCACAGTATAATATTTAAACTAAATATTTGTGGCCAGCTGTTGAAGCATCTAAATTTGACCACATGCTCCAAAGATCATGGAAAGATTTTAACATTCCAAATGCTACCCAGATCACATGTTCTAATCATATTAAGGAAATCTGGACTAAGCTACAATGTGCAGTGGGTTAGGCATATTCAACACACCTAACCAGGTCATATTTGTAAGTTACTGGGAGTTATCCAGATGTAACCACATTATAAGTTGAGGGCCATATGTACCATAAATCCTGAATGTTAAGTAGGTACCCAGTAGAGTGGGTTAGGACTTGCCATGCAGAGAAACCACATAACTTCCTGTGGGACTCATAGGAAGTCCATGAGTTCTAAGGGAGAGGTGGGTAATGTTACAGGCAAATCAAAGAAGAGTGAAACAGGAGAGCTTTGAGGAAGAGTGTGTGATGGCTAATTTTATGTCACTTTTGCTGTGTCATGTTAAGCATGATTACTCTTCTGCCATTACCTCTACTTGGCAGTGAAGTATTAGGGAATGTGTCAATAAGGGGCTCAGACACTACTGTGCAGGTCTGGTGTAGATGCGATTAACATTTAGGATCCAATGGCTCTAAGTAAAGTAGGTGTACCCTCTATAATGCAGGAGGCCTCAGCTTTGAAAATGCAAGAATCAAGTTTCCTTGAGAAGGAGAAATTCTGTCTCACAACTATGATTTCAAATATTTCTTGAGTGCCCTCCTGGCCTGCCAGCCTGCACTATGAATTTTAGACTAAATCTCCCATCTGAATTTCCTAATACCCACCCATTTTATAAATTTCAAACACACCATCCCCTGCAATCACATGAGCCAACTGCCTAAAACAAATCAATCCACTGATTTAGGTAAATGAGAGATAGATGATAGATGATAGATAGATGATAGATAGATAGGTAGATAGATAGATGATAGAAGATATAGATAGATAGATGACAGATGATAAAAGATATAGATAGATAGATGATAGATGGATAGATTGATAGACTGATAGATAGATGGTAGGTACATAGCAATGGGTATCTTTTATTCTTCATGTTTCTTTGGAAAGTTCTGACAGACACTGACACAAGTGGTCAGGGGTGGCACACTACCAGCACTGAGCAAAGTTATTTTTGACACATAGTCTCAGAGGTTTCCATTCATGATGGGTTGGCCTTGTCGCTTTCCTGCCTGTGGTGAGGTAGAGCATCATGGTGGGAAGGTATAGCAGAGGAAGGCAGTTCACTTCCTGGGTAGAGAGAGATAGGAAGAGGTCAGCGTCCCACAGTCTCCCAGCAGACCTACTCCCAGTGACCTAAACCTCCTATTAGGCCTTGTCTTGTAGGGTTTCACCAGTTCCCCATAGTGCCGTACTGAGGACTAAACCTTCAATGTATGGGCCTTTGGAAGACACTCAAGATCCAAACCACAGTAAAGTGATAATGAATCATCATTCACACTCTGCATAGAGAAGACATAGGAGCCAAGCAGGAGATAAGTCGCCTAAATATTGATAAAGCTGGCAGGAGGGCAGGTTAGTACTGTGGCTGTAACAAGACTCCAGTTTCCTCTCTGCTTCCAAAAGTTAGTTTTACAAACCTCAGCAGAAGCAGAGACGGCAGCAGAAGCTTCTTCCCTCCAAAACAGGATGTTCAAACAGCTGGAGAGAGGTCACTGAGGTCAGGGACATTCTATGAAGAAAACGTTCAGGACCTGGAAACACTGCACTTCCTGCGATAGCTCGGATTTTAATGTCCCCCCCAAAGGACCGTGTGTTCAGACTCTGCCCCCAGGGAGATGCTGTCAGGGGTATGGAGAATCTTTAACAAAATGAGATCTAGTGAAAAAGGTTTTTAGGTCACTGAGGACATGCCCCAGGTAGTGTGGGATGTGAACCCTTCCTGCTTTCTCTTTCAACTTCTTATTTACAGTTATTTTCTACAGTGTCCTCTTTATTGTTATTGCCTTCTAAATTCCAATTTCGTTTAATTATATCTCAGTGCTTTCTAGAGTTTACTCCTTAAATATGCATAATACCTAAATATATGTACACATTTCTGTATTTTAAATGAAATATAATCCTCCCATAGAAAACAGAACAGAATATACTGTTTAAAAACCAACAGAGCTTAA
>PVIR01036180.1:0-15970 GCA_004026965.1 Petromus typicus
GGGTCTCATATATTCCAACTTTTTTGTAGTTGATTGAGATTAATGATTCTTTGAATTTAAATAATGTAATAGCTATTTTATTCTCTTTGAAGAATAAAAAAAGGCAAACTAATTTATGATAAACAATGGTAGTCTTCATTATAATTTTACAAGTGCCCCATCCACCTTCCTAAAGTAAGTAGAAGGGGATTCATATATTTAAAACATTTGTGTGTGTCTTACAGTAAATCCCTATTTGCTCAAATTTGTAAGACTGTTACTATTTTAATTACTATTTTTATTCTTTCCAAGCTCTGTGAAAAAGAATGAAATACTTAAGGGATAAATTCAGAAAGTGAAATATTTAAGGAATGAATGTGGTGACCACAATCATAGGTAACTGGCAAAGATATAGTGATTAAATAGCAATTAAATTCTTCAAAGTTAACATCTATAGTTAGTTATAGTTATAACATCTATATTTCACAAAAGGAGAGCTCTTTTGCTTAATGTTTATAAGATATGCACTGAAATTATTCTGAATAGTTTTTTAAAATATATTAATATGCTCTAACCCTTTTTCCTTGAGTTTATTTGTGTGATTAAAAACCAGGGTCTAGAAAAGATACATTGAAGTGGGCTATCTTCCCCTCAGGAAGCAATGGCTTCAGCACTGTTAATTGCTTAATCATGTATTAAATGTTAGGAAAGATATAGAATAAATTTGGGCTCCGTGTCCTAAAATTATGCAATCCAAGTAAAGAAATGAATAAGACACAAACAAAGGAGTGCTAAAAGGTAGAATTCTTTATAAATAAATATTAAAGTCTCTGACAGACATTATGCAATTTGGCCATACAGAAAAAAAAGGCTTGAAAAGTTTCAGTGAAACTGAGGAAGTGTGATTATTTTCCCTGCAAATCTTCCAGCTTCTCAAGTCTAAATTCCTGCTGGACAGTGATCCCTGTAAAAAGTTAAAGAGAATAGACTTTTTTCTGTAGCTCACAGTACAGGATGTTTTGATGGGGACATTTGACCCAGTGAGGTAAACGTAACAGTCAAGGAGGAAGGGATGAGGGCCTTTGGGTGTTTTAAATGCAATATAATTTAGAAATGACCTTGAAAGATGAACATAAATGTACCTTCAATAAAAATAAATTATTTATTTCACTTATGAGGATGTCCTGAAAGTAGACCCATTTGAGTGTGAAGGACTCAATCTTATCATTTTTTTATGGCACTGTAATAAATAGGTCACAGATATGTAAATATTCTGTTTTTTCTTTAGTATGAGAAATGAAGATGTAAGTGAATATATATAGATATTGTGAAGTATAAAATATTTAAAATGAAATGTAAGAGGAGTAAGTAATGAAGGGAAAAATAATGTGATGGTAATAAAAAAAAAGGAAACAAATCTTATGTAGGAGACAGGGGATTGTAGGGTTGGCAGAAGAATGGGGAAAAAATGAGAATTAAGTCATGTTATTTCATATACTGGTAAAATTCTCAATGCTAAATGTGACCATGACGTGTATATATAATGTACCAATAAAGATTTAAATAAAAAATAAAATAAATTAAATAAATATGAATTTTTAAATGAAAATTATTCTAAACATTTTAATTTTAAAGTGATAGCACTTTAAATCATAGTGAAATGTTATCTTAAAGTTATCTAGATGCCATAATATCGGACTGGGTGACTTAAATGAGATATTTATTAATCTCTGATTTGGAAGTAGAAGTGCAAGAATAAAGTACTGTCAGGTTCAGGTCCTGATGAGCTTCTTTTCCTGGCTTGCAAACAGCCACCTGGTCCCTGCCTCCTCATATAATAGTGAGAGAAGGAATGATAAACGTAGGCACATTAAAATGTTAATGAATTTATGTGGGTCTATAAGGAGTCATGAATCAGGCAGAACCAGACTGCAGATTTTTCAGTATTCCACTGAGAGGAAGAAAAGATGTGCTTTTTTAATGTTTAAATGTCTCCCAAAAGTCTCATGTGTAAGATGATTGACTCATAGGGCTAATTTCTTTTCATTAGATTTTACCTTCTAACCATTCCAACATCTCTGAATAGCACCACAGACTGGAGACTACATCTTTAACACATAGGCATTTGAGGTACATTAGAGGTTAAAATCATAGCATTCTGTTCCTGACCCCAAAGTTCTGTGTGCATCTCACAATTCACACTTCAATCTATATTTAGGAGATCCTGAAGTCTTACTGGTTCCAGAATTGTTCAAAAGTCCAGTTTCTCTGAGGGGCAAACTCATCTGTGAGCCCCCTAAAAACAAAAGAATAAGTTATGTACTTCCAAGATAAAAGGGTACAAGTTAAACATTCTTATTCTAAATGGAAGAAATATGAAAATGAGGATGAACTGGATTCAAGCAAGAGAAACCAAGTTAAATCCTATAGCTCCATGTCTGGTCTCCAGGGCACAATGAGGCAAGAATGCAGGTTCCTAGGGCTGGGGAAGCCTGATCCCACAGACACTGTAGCCACAATCCTCATAATCACTATCTCAGGTGGCTGCACAGGCAGCCTGTAGTTTCCCCAGCAGATGATCCATATCCCTGATATCTTTAACTTCCTGAGAACTCTGCTGCAACTTCACTTTCACTGTCATAGTTTTACCCTGTAGCCTGTGAGGAGCTGCTTGCAGAAACTTTGATCCTGTCACACATTCCCAGCCTCGCATCATTCTGTATGCCTAAAAAACCAGCATCAGATAGATGAAATCATGCTCTGCCACTGGCAGGATCTGTACTAGGGCCTCCCAGAATCACAGTTGCAGTATCCTTGAGTGCCATGATGATTGTACATAATGTAATGACCATCAGGGAAACAATTTCTTAAGCAGTCTAGGGCAAGTGAGATAACTCAGGGCTCTATTCTCCACAAACCATTGAAAAGAGTTACATTTTTATACCTTTGAGGCTGTGATAGATGGAGTCTTGCTAACTTATGAAGTGTACTCAAGATACTTTTCCTGTTGTGCCAGTGTAAAATAGTTGGCTTCTGACCTCATTAGCAACTGTACTCAAGTGGAGAGAACTTTACATATACTAAACTTCAAGTTTTTCAAACTTCTCTGTTTTGCTTTTGTTTCGAATTCTCCCTGTAAATCTGGCTAAGGGCAGACAACAATACTGTGGTCTGAAACTATATTGCCTTGCAATGTCCTTTGCTACATTAGTCCATTACCTTTAAACTTAGCCTCCCAGAAAGCCTAAGGGATGGACAAAAGTTAGATAAGTTCTTTGCCAGAAAACATGGGGCACCTCTTGTGCAAATACCAGTAGAACCCCTTTTTCTATCTGAAGCCTCATTAGTACATTTTACTATTGCATTCTTATCTGCTTTATGGTCTTCTGAGCCCCCACCAAGACCATCCCATTTAGCTCCAGTTACAATAACTTAGAGGCTGGGGATTTAGACAATGCCATAGTACAAGGTCCTGAGTTTAATCCCCAGTACCCCCTCAGAAAACTCCCCCCAAAACAATATTTTAGATTCTCACTAGCCCTCCTCTCTAAACCTTTCCAAATTCCTTCAGCAAACCAATTCCAATGGCTTCTATAAAACACTGGAACATGGTCAGGTACCATCCGAGTCTACTTGCTTCTATAAAGTGAATCTTATCATAGAGATCTAACAATCATGACTTTATAGCAATGACCTCACTACTTTACACACATTTTCTGTGTTAATTAGCCATTCACTGGTGAGATAAATGACTTGTAAGAGGAGTTCTATATTTTTTATCTCATAGTTTCAGAGGTTTCCATCCAGGGTCCTGTGGGTATTTGATCAGCCAAGGATGACACCACATGTCCTGTCAATAGTCCATGGTGGAGACTGCTTGTCTCACAGTGGTCTGGAAGAGACAAGGTGAGAGAAGGCTGAGGTTCCAATGTGCTCTTCAATAGCATGCTCCCAGGAATCTACCTTCCTCCTACAAAGCCCCAGCCTTGAAGGTTCCACCATCTGCCAATAGCACTACAGTCTAGCAAGGAAGCCCTTCACATATCAGCCTTTAGAAGATTCTCCATATCTAAACAATATTCTTGAAAACAAAACAGAAAATAGATGTGATTGGTTAAAGTGGAAAGTGCAGCAGTAGAGGTTAGTTTGTTGGTTAGTCAAGCTTAACTTTCACATCACTTATTTACACTGAGTTGGGCTTAGTTTGCTTACACAAGAGTTCAAGTGGTTGGAGCCATATGAGCCTACTTGCTTCTCAATTTTTAAACAAATTTTATCATAGGGATCTAAAATTCGTAACTTCATCAAAACTTACTTTGCAAAGGCCCTACCTGGAAATTCACTATACTAGGAGTTAAGGCTTCAGACTTTGAGGCCTTGGGAAACACAGAGATTTAGTCCACAGTGTGTGTTAGAAGATGGTGGTTTCCAGTATGTATGTAACATGGAAAACTGCGAATCTATGCTGGTGAGTAAAGTCTATACAATTATATAATGATAAAAAACACTTGAAAGGCTTGTGGAATAAAATAACATTTATAAACTTTGAGTTCAGAGGCAATGTTAAAACATCTGAAATTTAAAGCACTGTTCTATAACCAGTATTACTAATGGAATTCCATAATATTTTCTTTACCTAAAAAGTTAGATTTTTTATTAATGGAGCTAAATTCAGAAAGGCTCTTACTCACTATGGTTTGACTTATAATTTATTAAATTTATTATAATGAGAAAGTGATACACACCAATTAGACACCATATTGACTTGATCTTTTCTCAGGCTAGAAATAGACAATTAAAATATCTACTATGAGTTGGGGCAGAGATACAGAGTGTCAGCTCCCAGGCAGCCAACCTACCATGTGCATAAATAATTAGTACTCTCCAGTATATTACACTGTCACAATATTCAATACATATTCAATATCTGATTATTGATCATACATGTAATTGCCTAACCATCTGTTAATGTAAGTATTCTAAGAACATTAGAGATAAGCTAGTCTAAGCTGTTATGATTAGATGTACTAAATGCATTTCAATTTCAGGATATTTTCAGTCTTCAATATTTTCAAATTAGATACAGTTTAATGTAACTATAATAGAATTATAAGCTCAAGAATGACCATACCTCGGAAAGAAAAAGATGGAATCATTTAATACAAATTTGAGATTATTATTTATTTTAGTTTAGATCCAGAATATTTCTCAAAGGTTTATATGTTCAGGGCTTGATCTTAAATATAGAAATATTCATAATAGGCATTTTGGAAATTGACTGGATCAAGAAAACTTTGGTTTCATCAAAGTATTAATTCATTGATATCTTTTAATTGAATGTATTACTTTGAAGTGATGAGGTCTTTAGAAGATGGAGCCTAGTTGAAGGAAGTAGTTCACTAGGATCACACCCTAACAGAGTATATCTTATCTCGAGGCTTTTAACTTCTCCTCTTCTCTCTCCTACTCCTCTCTCTTTATGTCTTCCACGATGTGAGCACCTTTGCTTTCCTATGCCCATCCACCCATTCTGCTTCTCTGTAGGCTATAAATGATAGAATCGAGGGAATATGGACTAAAATCTCTGAAACTGTGAGTTTAAGTAAACCTTTCTTGCCGGGCATTTGGGAGGCACAAGCAGGAGATTTCCATAAGTTTGAAGCCAGCTTGAATTACAAAGTGAGACCTTATCTCAAAAAAAAAAAAAAAAGCTGATTTTAAATAAGTCTTTCTTCCATTAAGTTGAATTTCTCTAGTATTTTGTCACAGAAATTGCTGCTAACTAACATACTTCTATAATTGCTGTAAAATAATGAGTAGATAGGAATTTGTTTCTTGCTGACAGTAGATCCTAGAGCACATTTTAAGCCAGCAGAGTAAGGCCTGAAATTATGCTTCTTTGCTCAAGATCAGAAAACCAATGTTCTCAGTAGGCCCTGGTTTAGGAGAAGGTCAAGATACACAGAATTTCCATGTCGGGGAACATATGCCAGGCTTGTAACAGCCATGCTAATCCTAATTCATTGACCTTTAATTAAATACATTTTCTTTTCTTTCTTTTTTTTTTTTTTCTTTAAGTTTTTGAGACAGGGTCTCACTTTTGTAGTTCAGGCTGGCCCTGAGCTCAGTCTCAAACTCTCATCACAGCAATCCTCCTGTCTCTGGCTTCCAAGTGCTGGGATCCCAGGCATCAGCCACCACACCCAGCACTGTGGTATGTGGTACTGATTGCTGCTGGGCATGAGTCTCCACATCCAGTATTGTATGTGGTTAACCAGGTATGGAACCCGGGCCCTTGTGCTTGCAAGAAAGGTGCTGGGACCACTGAGCTAAACCCTCGGCCCTAAATACATTTTCTATTTGAACACTTCCTCCTAATGTTTGTAACTAGAGTACTGAGATTAAGAAAAAAAATTAAATATAAAAAGTTATAGGTTTAAATTTTTCTGTCCTTGAATAATTTTAATGGAAAAATACTTTCTTCTAATGTAATGTACACAGTTCCTTTAAAATAATGGAATATTTGTCAAACTGTAAAAATTTTTTTGGTTGGAATTTAATGTAGGCTGCAATGCCCTTTTCTTCTCTGTCAATAAAAATATATTGAAATAAGTACTTTCTGGTTTTTTTTTCCTAAATTTAAAGCTTGAAAAAACTGTTTTAAAACAAAATGAAACCATTCTAGAATGGTAAAAAATAGTCAATATATGCTATATTATAGATATACAGATTTGGGAAAGTATACAGTTATCCTTTAGTAGTAACAGTTACTATTTCATACATCTTACCATTTACTTAGGCTAAGTTATGAATGCTATCTACTGTAGGTGTTTGAAGAATTTATTGTATTAAATGCCAGATAATCTCATTTTTACTGCATTCCAGTTGTTCTTGTGATTTCTCTACATCAGTTGAAGAATTTTAAGATCAACCTCAGAATTACCTAATAATAATGATATGAGAAATATATGTCCTCAATCATATGAAGAAATATTGTGCCTATCTTGGCTATAGAGATTTAACAGGGTCTGAAATAAGTCTGTAGGATATTTCTGTGTGCCCTATAGTTCTTCCAGCTCTACATTTTCTAGAATGTACCTTTATGCAAAGGCTATCTTACAGTAAATAAGTTAAATTGTAGTTGAGCATGTCATCTAGTAGCTGATAGAAAACAAATTGATCAAATAAATAAATTTCTATTAACACATATCTCTATAACTTTATCAGTTTGGAAAATGTTTAAATATATATTAAAATTTTTATTCCACATTAAAAATAATTCAACAATTAATTTTATTTTAAATAATTTTTAATCAACAAAGTAAGCAACTGTAAATATGACCATTCAAACATAAATTTGAATGAAATAGCCTCCATGACATGTATAAAAATTAACACTTTGGGCCAAAGATTGAGTTCAGTGGTTCTGGTACCTGCCTTACTAACACAAGATCCCCGCTTCAATTTTGGTAACCACATACAACAATGCTAGGCAGGGTGACTCATGCCCACCAACAAGCAGTACCACACACCACAGTGCTAAGCATGGTGGCTCATTTCTGCAATACCAGCACTCAGGAGGCAGAGGCAGGAGGATTACTGAGTTTGAGGCTGAGTTCAGGACCAGCCTGAACTACAAAGTAAGACCCTGTCTGAAAAAACAAAAAACAAAAACAAAAAACTTAAGTATCTGAGAATATTCTAAAAGAAAGCTGTTTTCTTTCTCTCTTTCTTTCTTTTTTGAGACATACTCTTGTTTTGTGGTTCAGGCTGGCCCTGAGCTCAGCCTCAAACTCACATCACAGCAATCTTCCTGCCTCTGCTTCCCAAATGCTGGGATTACAGGCCTGAGCCACCATGCCAGGCACTATGGTATGTGGTACTGTTTGCTGCTGGGTGTGAGTCTCCACACCCAGTATTGTATGTTATTAACCAGGTATTGAACCAGGGTCCTTGCTCTTGCAAGAGAGGCACTGAAACCACTGAGCTAAATCCCCGGCCCCAAGAAAGATGTTTTCTTATGATAATTCATAACAAAAAACTAATACACTGGTGGGCTGAGGATTTATCTCAGTGGCATCACATCTGCCTTACCAGTATTAGGTCCTTATTTTGACCCTATGTACCAATCAATCAGTCAATCAATCATTAATATAGTGGTCTAGAAATATTTGTCTATAAAAAGATGACCTAGCTGATTAGATTCAAACTCATAGCTGAAACATGATCTTAATATCATAGTTTCACAGAGATCTTCTGGCTTTTACTGCAAGAGAGACAAATCATTTTTCATACAAGACAGAAGTCACGGGAGTAGCTGGAAGAGTCAGCTATGAACACACTGTTGCTTCAGTTTGTTCTACACTCATTTACAGCTCATTCATTCAAGGTAGCATCTTAGACTACTTATTTCCCCCATACTTTCCACTGTCTGAGGGGTGATCTTAGATTATCCTTATGTAGACATTTCCTTGTATTTTCATTATTTTAAGGCCACTCCCATAATCTACACTTCAAATTTTAAACTCTTACCAATCATTTGTCTCTGGTTTTAATGCAATAAAATCATTTTTGATATCTAATTGCTCCACAGACATTGTACAACAATCCTGAGAAGGGAGTTTTAGACTTGACCCTCATGTAGTGAAGTTACACGTGCTGCATAGCACCACGTGTGCGGCTGTTTCCCCTGACTCCCAGTGACAAGTGGTGGAGAGACACAGGGAGGGTGAGGCACAGATGCATCCATCCGAGTCCCCCCTGAGATGCCCTTCAAGGCCCACCCAGGGCCTACTGCTTCCCTTAGAGAGGCATTTCACCTCAGCCCATGAGCCTCTCATCCTTCCAAATAAAAGCTCTTGCTCTTGATCATGAAAAGTGATTTTAAGACATGGATTCTGAGCAGCCATGACTTCTGAGCAGCCACAAATTGTCAGCAATTTTTTTCTGATCAAAAAGACATTGCAGATTTCTCTTCTGCTAATTCAGCCAAGTAGGTTAGATCCTAAGCATTATTTTTGTTTCTATTAAGTTAGTGGTCTATCTTAAAGTTACACTATTCCTAGAAAAGCAATGGCTGATTTTTATTTTCAGTCAGCATTAAATGTGAAAAGGGGAGTTCTTCTGTGTGGTGGTCCTGTAGCAAGTTAGAATATAAACAAAAACCAAGTCCTGCCATGATGGGGCATGCTTGTAATCTCAGCACCCTGGGAGACTGAGGCAAGAAAGATCACAAGTATAAGCCTCATTTGGGCAACTTAAAGAGATTCTGTCTCAAAATAAAAAAGGACTGGAGATGTAGCTCAAGGTAAAGGCCTTGGGTTCAGTGTCATATCCTAAAAAAATAGACAAACAGTTTTCAGTGAATTCGATATATTAATATTAGATATATAAAATGATTATGGATAAATTTTATGACTAAGAAATATGAGATGCATAACTTGAAATTATATCAATAACAAGTATAATTTTGAGGAAAATTTATAAGTTATAATGAATAGATCTCAAATACTTTAAACCAAACTATATCTCAAACTTTTAATATTGGGCAAAGAAATTCTGGCTTTCTTCTTTGTTCTTTTATTTAAATTTTGTTTTGTTTTGGTACCAGCAGTCGAATTCAGGACCTTGCGCTTGTGAGGCAGGCAACAAAACCATTGAGCTAAATCCCTAGCCCTGCTTTTCTTTTTTGACACATAAGTACTGGATGCCATCACTATTCTCCAAACAAGAAAGTGCTGAATATATTAAAAGTTAATTATTTCTGTGATCTATCAGAGAACTGATGTCATAGGACAAATTACTCTCCTGTAGAGACACATAAAAGTAGAAGATAAGGACCACCTCACCTGAGCAGAAGCTGCTGAAGCCTGGGCTTGGCAGGAGTGCTTGAGTGATGACTTTAGTTCATGTAGCCATCTTGATGGCATAAGACAGCTTGAGAGTTAAAACCTCCACATGCCCCTCTTAGAGAGACATCTACAATTTTCATGGGTTCCAACCTTTCCAGCAACTCCATCAGGTTCTTATAGTATAGATCAGAGCAACTAAAGAACTAAACCCTCTGTGTTTGGCTAAGAGCAGGGGAAAAGTAACAATTTTGAAAGAAGCAGAGATAATTCTTCACAATAAAAGCCTACTCAACTATTAAGTGAGGGGAAACACTGCACCACAGTCTTACTGGAATCAGAAAAAATAACTTACTCTACTTCAGCTCCCCCTACCTTTTCTGTCATTTCTAAGGGAGAAATGAAGGGCTGAGAACAATATATGAAGGTCACAGCCCTGGGTGAAACATTTGGGAAGTGGGTGATAAACTAAGATAGGTTGGGTTTTAAGCCCCTATGAAACCCAAGTGGAACTACCAATTTGATGTGCTTATCCATAAGCATCTCAGAGAAGAATGAGCTGAATATACCTACAGTTGAATGTTTGTACTGGGTATGATCACAGGACAAATGCATAGAATGAGAAGTTGAAGTACCTAAGGCATGAACCTTGGGCAAAACTTATGCTCAAAAGGGGGTTCAAGAGGAAAAGTCAATAGAAGTAACATGTAATGAAACATTGTACTAATTTATGTGGAAAAGCTGGACATGTGGCATATGTAACCACAGTACTGTCAAATTTGAGGCTAGCCAGGGCTACTCAGCATGTCCTGTCTCACAAAAAAAAATAAATAAAAAAATACATCCATGATGAGAAGCTAGAGAGAATATGATACAGTGATTGGCCGGAAACAAGCTGATGATATTAAGTAGTTATTGTGATGAGTATAAAAGAAGGAAAAGACCACAGGGATGTGAGCAAGTCAAAGGGCAAAGAAAGGTTATTAGAGGATTCTTAGCTTTAGGGAGACTTATTTTTACCTTTCTTTCACCAAATATTTTTATGAATGGACTTTGCATATACTCAGTGATCAAAGTCAGTAGCTAAGAATATACTAGACTTTATAATATCATTGAATAAAACTCAACACCAAGTGTTCAGTGGCATTCTTTGGTCATGCACAAGCTGATCTCAGCATAAGCTTACTTAAAACATGAAGCATAATTTATAATACAGGCATCAGTAACTGAATCCAAGGTAAGAATCAGCTGGGCTTCTTCTGTATTGAACTAAATCCAAGTATTTTAATATCTTCAATCTCTTTTCAACTTTTTAAATTTTCTACTTTTGTCTGCATATACTTATAATTCTGTCTTTCATTATCTTCTCCTGTATAGTGAAATTAATGGAATATAGTCAATGATATTTGCTAATAAACAACACTTGTTGGAGAATAGCTGTTATTTTTTTTCAAATCTATCTTTATACACCATGGAGTACAAATTCTGTTGGTTTTTGGAAAGTGTCAAACTACTATTGAATAAGCTATTTATGCTTTCAGTTTCTCTTGTGAGAGAGATCGTGCAAAGTTTATTTAACCTTGCTGTCTGATTTCTTTCACTTAACGTGAAGGTCTCATCTTTCTAAAGATGACTCAAGTTTATCTTTCTTTATGTTGGGTAAAGAGTAAAATAATAGGAAATAGAGTGATAAAGCTTTTGCAAAAGGGAAGAGATCAAGAGACAGAGGGAGCAAAGAGAGGAGAAAATTAAAACATGCTCTCAAGTCCCCAGAAAGAAAGAAATCATTATGTACTGCAAACATGTACCAGTAAAGGCAAAATTTTAACTAGAAGAAAAAAGCTTTCCAGAATTGTGTGTTCTTAATCAAGCAGCATACATTTTTGTTCTGTCAACACAGAATAGATTTCTTTGCCAGCTGCGCTAGTGGTCATTTGTAAAAAAGTGACACTAAAATAATTCGTGGGGCAGTTAGATATGGAAGTCACGAAATGTGGTATATCATCAAGGATAGTTATTTTAAAAATCACTTTAGGTTAGAATATACTCTTATTTGGGGACAAAAATCTAAAATTTTATACAGAAAAATCCAAAAATGACAAAAATAATAAAGCTTTAGAAATAGTCACCATGATGTTATCTACTCATTTTAGGTCAACATACCCTATTATAATATTAATTATAGACATTTTGTACATGAATGAGTGAAAATATGTCACCAAATATACACACTGGGGCATCATACATGTATAACTGAGTATCTGTTTCTAATTCACAGATACACATACATTTATCCACACCTATACCCAGTGCTGGTTTCCATTATTCCAGGGCCTCCTCTTATATATTCTGCTCTCAAATCATAACAGGCACGTTAAGAGAATAAAACTAATGTAAACATTAAAATACTGAACATGTCAGTACATATTTTATAAACATGCATGTAACTACACAAAGGTACTGTTTAGTAAAACATTTAGGAATATTTTTACCCCTGAGAACTTTTTACTCTGTCCATTTACATAAATATATTGCTAGTTAACTACAAAATTAGTTCAAGTTATTCATATTCATTCTTAGGAATAAATGTACTATGAGTCCTACCCCTACTGGCTACTTAAATCAGTGCTTAAAATTTAGGATTTATAATTGAAGTTTACAGATGATTACAGCTAACCTTTTGCTACCACCCATAAAAGCAAACAACCAAAGTCATCATATGTAGACATTGTCTCTTTTTCTGATATCAAATGAAGTTGAGGGCTTCCTAACAATATTTACGCTCTAAGACCAAATACTATTTTGAAATATATGTTTCTCATGGGTGATTCACTTTAGTCATTTTAAGTAGAAGTGTCAAGTTTTAATGGTGCTTCAAGAAAAGATTTCTACCCAATGAGAACTGAAGCACAATTTGGGAATGCCACAGATTTACTTAGGAATATCTATGCTGTGAATTAAAATTCTGCAGCCAGAGACTAGATTTCAAATGCAGGGGTGAGGGGAACAGAGAAGAGAGAGGAAGGGCAAATAATTTTCCCAGACAAGCAATCCATTAGCATCTCAATGGGATATCTACACTCCTGAGAAGCAGCTGTGCTGATACAGGCCCTATTCCCTAAGGGCACAAACTACAGTTTCTTTTGTCTTTTGTCAGAGCCCTGGGTACTTTCTCTGACACAGCAACTGAGTGCACTGATAGTTCTGAGGTAAAACTGACCAGTGAATCCCCTCGTTGCTCAGGGGCACTGCAGTCATCAGGAACAACCTATCAGAGTAAGTGTAGAATTTAGTGAAGTAAACCTAGAGGGAAGGATTTGTCATCACTGTATTTTCCATCTGTATCTTCCTACTTAAGCACTGTCTTAGATGAGTGACAGTGTCCCTGAGAAATCTGAAGCAAACACCAGCGCCTGTATGTGCCATTGCCTGGACTTGTTTCCTGATTCTGTGGAAGAGCTCATCATGTATCTAGTTGAAAGTTATCCTATCTCTTGTCATCCAGGCAAGGTCATTACTCTAGAAATTGTCTCTTCTCTCCTGAATCATTGATTGATTTTTTTCTTTATCTGAGGTGTGGTATCAGCAGCATACAAACACACTATTATTCACCCATGTGAAAGGTAAAGATCCTCCCTAAATGTCCCTTATTTCTACCCTGATTTTAGCTCTCTGTCTCACTTTTGGTCTCTCTGTTTTTTTCTGTATCTCTATCTCTGTCATCTCTGTCTCTATTTCACTGGAGACTGAACCCAGATTTTTCAAACTGAGCTATATTTGTATCTGTATATAATCACAGATCTCTTTTCTTTTGTTAAAGATGGTACAGTGATGGTTTTTATTGGTTCTTATAATATGTCAATATCCAGTTTGTCTGTGATGCATTTGTTGTTGCTGATTTTGTTGCTACTGACAGTGTAGCCCAGTTGTTGCTATTTCTTGAGTTTTGACTAGATTTTGAGACAAGGTCTTGCTAAATCACTATATTGAGGTTTAAACTTGCAGTATTCCTGCCTCAGCCTGCCAGAGTGCTGGAATTACAGACATGTGCCATTGTGCCTGGATTTCTCTCCTATTAACTGGTGAAACCCCTTGAAAATGTCCCCATATACCTCTTATCTCTAGATTACTCTTCCTGTTATTTCCTGAGAATGCTTAAATTTTTTTTTATCCATACTGGCTCATCAGAGCTATTCTCATCAAAGCCACAGTACCCTCATATTGTTAAATCTTATAGTAGTTTCCTGAGGCTCCACTCTCTTAACCTACAACAGTAACTGATATAATTAAACCTCTCTCTCTTTTTAAATACAGGCTTCACTTGGGATCTAGGTCACTGCATACATTTAGTTTTTCCTTCTCAGTGCCTCTAGTAGTTTCTCCCTTTCTTTTATTTTTTATCTTTATGTTTTATTAGTCCATGTTTGCTATATATAATAATTACATTCATCATGGGAAGTTGGTGCATGTGTATAACACATCTTAATTCTTGTACATCCTCTTCCTCTCCCCTCGCCACATCTCTTTTAGGTATTTTAATGTTCAGAGTCTCTTTTCTATAATCTTTTCTCATTCCCTTGGTGATCATATATGGTTTCATTGCCCAAAATGTCATTTACATTTGCCCCTCTTTTCCATGTAATTTTACATATTTCAGGGATTAAACCAAGAAACAGGACAGATTCATTCAGGCGGAATTATTCCACCTCCCACAATTCAATTACCAAATTTATTTTCAATTAATGGACACTCAAAATACACACAGAGAACAGAAAGGAAAAGAAGACTAAAATATAAGGTAGGTCACATTATATCTATTTTCCAGGTGAGGACACATCATGTGCAATTTCCAGGTGAGTTAATGCAGACTCCAAAAGTTAATGTCAGCCCCAAACACTTGATTACACTTGATTTCAGATCTGTCCCACTCTGCAGTCTCACCTTCTACCTTAAATTACACAATATTGAGCACTCTTTCTTGCCTGTAATTTGTTCTCAAGAAGCATTAGTTAACTTGTTTACATAAAACTTCCCCCTGACTTTGCAGGCATTCATGACTTCATATGTCATATATAAGGCTAATAGATTTGTGATGCTTTGTTAGAAAACATGAATCTAAATTTTCAGCATATTATTGTGGTACTGTTATGACATTGAAACTCTGGTGCATCTTTGCATGAAAGAATGGAAAGCATTCCTTGATATCTTCCTTGCAATGAGAGCTAGTATACTATCCTGCTTGTCTCAGATTAATTTTAACTGTGGAGTTAGAATAAACTATCAGAGATCTACTTCCTGATACTTAAGAAGTGGGTGAGCTCAATAGCTTAATAGAACACAGTTTAGTGGAATAAGAACACATCTAGTAAACCATATCTTGTCAAGAACAGCCAGTTCTTAAAGAAATTTTTCTCATAACTGTTTGTGGTAATTTTAAAAAATCATTCATATTTTTGGTAATGTGTCTGTGCAGTTTTATAAACAAATGGTTATTATATATATAAACTAATAATGTTATTGCTGAATTCAATTAAATTTTAATGTCTTAGCAAAACTTCAGCACAGTCTTTTGTGTATTGTAAGCACTCTATAAATATTTGTGGGGTTAATAAGTAAAGATTAATACTTGGTTGCAAAATATATTTTAAAAAGCAGATGTTATTGTAAATCTAGCTAATATTTAGATAAGAAATATATGTAACATTAATAAAATCATTACTCTCTATGAAGTAAGATGTATACAGGTTTAAGGAGAACAGAAGATAGAACAATTTTTTTTTTTTATAGCCAAGCGATGGGAAAAATACCAATAACTAAAGTTATCTGTTTTTGTCAATACATAAAATTTTCAACCTGAATAATACTTCACATACAACTACAGAATGTATTAAGATTCTCACTAATAGTGTTATTTTATTTTCATTTTTAATGGTTGATTAGCAAAGTTTTTAAAAGTTACAATTGCAGAACAATTAGACTTAACTTTGAGTTATGTCTGTCAGCACTAATTTAAAAAAAAAATAGTTGTTAGAATAAGAGAAAGTTATAGATGCCTATTGTGAGCCTGGATGTCATTAAAATCTTATAGCTGGTCTCCAGGCCCACACCGGAAGAGCGCCCAGGGACTGAATTTAGCAGCAGGC
>PVIR01036181.1:0-15793 GCA_004026965.1 Petromus typicus
GTATTGTTATGTGGTTACCGGGGAATCGAACCCGGGTCCTTGCGCTTGCAAGACAGGCGCCGGAACCACTGAGCTAACTCCCCAGCCCTCCTTGCTCCTCTTTTTTAAAGTGATAAATTCTTAGAGGAAAGCATAGGAACAAATACTAGTGGGCTGGGTTAGGCAATGGTTTCTCATACAGGACTCAAAAAGCACACGTGACCAGAAAAAAGCACAAACATCCAGATAAATTGGATTTCTTCATACTGAGGAACTTGGTACTTCAAAGGAAGTGGAAAACCCATTGAATTGGAGAAAGTATTTGCAAATCAAATATCTGAAACAGTATCTAGAACATATAAAGACTCTTGCAATCTAACAATAAAAAGATAAGTAGGGCCAGGGATTTAGCTCAGTGGTTCCATGCCTGTCTTGCAAGTGCAAGGGCCCAGGTTCAATTCCCGGTAACCACATACAATACTGGGTGTGGAGACTCATGCCCAGCAGCCACCAGTACCACATACCACAGTGCCGGGCGTGGTGGCTCACGCCTGTCATCCCAGCAATCAGGGCCAGCCTGAACTACAAAGCGAGACCCTGTCTCAAAAAACCTAAAAAAAAAAAAAAAATTAAAAAAATAAAAAGATAAGTAAACTAATTAACAAACACAAGATTCAAACAGACATTTTTCTGAAGAAGATGTGCAAATGGCTTTTGAAAATGGCACACGCAAACACCATTAGTCATCAGTCAATATAAAGCAGTTATGAGGTTAGTGCCAGTCACAACCACAGTGAGATGCCATGTCACTCCTACTTGAGGGAGTTGGCTCCCAAAGTCAGCTGGTGACACCTGCTGTTGAGCATGCGGAGAAACCGGAACTATCTTGCATTGTTGGCCAGAATATAAAAGGGTGCGGCCAGCTTGGAAACTAGCCTCAGATTGTCCACTCAGAGTTGCCACAAAACCCAGCAGTGCCACTCTGAGGGTACAGCTAAGAGGAACAAAAATCATGTCCATGCAAATTCTTGTCTGTAGATGTTCATAGCATCCTTATACATGACTGCCAAAACTCCAACTATCCATCGACTGCTACCTAAATGGGTAGACAAAATGCAGTGTATTTATATAGCGGCCAATCCTCAGACCACATAAGTACATGAAGTACATCACGTACTACATCATGGATGACCCGCATTTTGTATGTATCCATTTGTGCAAAATACCCAGAAGGGACAAATCTGTAGGGACAGAAAGATGACTAGTTAGGGCGGAGAAGAGGGAAACTAGCAGGTGCATACTGGGATACGGGGGCTTGGAGAGGAGTGATGAAAAGGGTCTAAAATTAGTGGCAATGATTACACAACTGTGAATGTACGAATAGGTAAACACTGCATGATGCATTTATGACATGCAGATTATAGCTCAACAAAGTGGTTTTAAACAGTAACAAGTGGAGTTGCTGTCCTAGAGTCGAGCTTTAGGTCGGTTGTAAGCTGCCTGGGAAGCGAGCCAGTTTTGGTTCGTGTCTTGATGTCCCCCAAAGCCTTATACACTCACAAATGGGTGGATCTAATCAGATCTGGGTGGATCTAAAGTGTGATGTTGGGATTAAGGATGCCCCACCCTAGGTGAGGGTGGCACTATGCATAGGGCCAGACAGCTTGGATAAAATACAAAGGCAGGTTTATCACTACTGCTGCTTGTGGCTGACTGCCTCCCCTGCCATGGACTGTTTCTCCTCTGCAATGTCCCTCTGCCATGCCTCCCTGCTCAGAGCTAGCCAACTACAAACTGAAACATCTACGAACTGTGCGCCAAATAAACCTTTCCTTTTTTAACTTTGGGTGTCGTATATTTTGTCTCATCAATGAAGAAAGTAATGAAGACACGGCCTTACTGAATTATGGGAGGAATGCTCTTTAACCCAGTGTATAATCACAAAAGCAACCGAGGGCCTTGTGCTTGTCCTTCCCTGCCTGGAAAACTAGGGTTCCGAGACCGTGAGGAGGAAGGAGGGTGTGGGAGGAGGCACAACTGTTGATTGCTCTACCTCTCTGGGCAATTTCCAATGCATTTGCAAGATGCTGGGAGACACAGTTACCAAAGGAATGCTCCAGCTCAGCCCTGGGGAGGAGGAGATGGAAAGGAAGCAGAGAGATGACAGCCTGCAGCAGTACCGGCTTTGACTGGGCACAGGAGGAGAGCCCAGTTTCTGTTTTACAATTCAAACACCCTGTTGTGAATCATTCCTTGATCAGTTTAGCTCTCAGTCTTTTTTCCCTAACTAAACAGCAAATCTTCCTTCGCTAGAAATGTAATTCCTAGGATTTCTGCCTCCTGCACCATGCTCTGCACTACAGTACAAAATATGAGGTGCTGGTCCTTGGCATGGACAGACATGGTGGGTCTTGGCCTCCAGCTGCCAATTCACTGAGTATCCATGGTCCTCACTCCTTAGTTTCCCTGGCGGAATCGCCCCTCTCCACTTGGTCCCTTTGGTGGAGAGGGAGCCAACCTGAGTCTTCCACTATTTCTGCTGTATGAGGACACTTCCTACTCCTTACTCTCTTCTTTGCAGTACTGAGAATGGAACCCAGGGCTTCATGCATGCTCGGCAAATGCTCTATCCCTAATCTCCATCCCCAGTCCTTTTTATTTGTATTTTTATTTTGAGACATAGTCTCACTAAACTGCCCAGGCTAGCCTTGAATTTGAAATTCTCCTGTTTCAGCCTCTGGAGTAGCTAGGATTATAGGTGTGTACTATAACACTTGGCAGGAGTGATCTCGTGGTACAGGCTGGTAAATTAAAGCCACAGAAGTTGTTGTATGGATAGGTATGTGATTTAATTTGGGAGAGTGAGATTTAGGCTTAGAAACAGTGCTGAATGCTGGGGAGAAGAATTTCTCACTTTGAGGTACAATTATTGAGAGAATGGCCACAAGGGAAAAATCTGGCTGAGGGCTGCAGAATGGTCCAAGAAACTCTTAGATCTAGCCAAACCTGAATCCTAGATATCTCAGGATTTTTCAAGTATTATGATCTGATTAATTTCCTTTGTACCTTTCGTATTCTGCAGTTTCACGTGGTTCTAGTTGCTGCAGAAATACAGAGAGAAAAAGCTGTGACCAGTAACTGAGACAACAGATTTTAGTCCTATCATGATTATCTCAACTACCTAATCTTTCTGGACCTCAGTTACTGTGCAAAACAAAGCTTTCAGTCCTACTTTTGGAGGGTCACGACACTTCTGACTTCCAAGTTGAGAGCTGTAGCTCAGACCTCTCTCTGGAGTTTTAGATTCACAAATCTAGTTTTCAAGCCTCACCAGGAGAATTGATTTTATTTTTCCCTATTGTTTTTCTATTTTGTTACTTTTCCTTTCAATGTATGGTACTCGGGGCCAGAAGCTGCCAAATATTTTCCCCTATCCATTCTTCCTCTCTGAGTAATAGAATTCCTCCATTTAAACTAAGCACGTGGGTGCACAAATTAAAATTATCTTTCACAGACTCCCTTGCGGCTAGTTATGATTATGTGACTGATTCCAGCCAATGAGATGTGAGCTGAAATGATATGCAATGTCTGAATCTGGCCCTTAAAGGAAAGGGACAAAAAATAAAAATAAAAATAAAATAAAAAGGAGAAGCATCACTTTCCCTTTCATATTTCCACTTCTCATAGACTAAAATGTGTATACAGTGTGAACTGTGACTCATTTTGCCAGTGAGAGTAACTTTTGGGGATGGCAGACCACAAGATTGAAGGAGATGTGGCTCATGGTGCTGCTCAGTAGCCTTGGAGCATAAATGTGCTTATCTGGACTTTCAGTGATGTTGAAGGCATCTTGTTATTTTGGGTTTCCCTTCAGGTTGCTGGATTTAGCCAATAGAAAATCCTAAAATCTTACCTCAGAATTAGAAGAGGAAGTGAAAGATTCTAAAACAGCAATGAAGATGTCCAGAGGACAGATGAGAAGGTAGGTGAGCCAGAGGCTGCTTCTCAGTTTCTTCTCAGATCAACTAACTGCCCTTCTCCCCCTGGCCTCAGTTTCTCCTATGTATGATGACTAATTTGATTTGATTTTTTAAAATTTGGATTTGACATTTCTGACCGTCTGCGGGTCTGGCCATTCTAGGCTGAAACTTGGATACCACTGGGACCAAAGCCTCCATCCTATAAATGGGTTAAATGGTCCAGGAGGGGCCGTGATGGGCCCAAGGACACGTGTCCCCGTTCATGAGGGCAGTCACCACTCCTGTTGTTGCTGCCACATGGGAATGCAGGATTGCCGAATTTCCTAATTTTTCAAGAAGAGCTGGAAGACTAGATTGTTTTGGTCTGTACAGTCTCCTGATTTTAAAATGTTGGCGACAAATTCACATTTTTTCAGACACTCTAGGGGCCAAACAAAAATATCTGCAGACTGAATTTGGCTGATGGCCACTAGTTAGGAATTTCTGTTGTGATACTATTTTCCTTCTTTTGCTTAACAAATATTTACTTGACACCTACTAAGTAGGAAGCACTTAAAATATATGAACAAACAGGAAATAAAAGGTCCCTGTCCTCCTGCCGCTTTACATTCTAAGCAGTTTTGATTCATTCATTCAACAAATACCAGTTGAACAGTTCCGCCCTCTGCGCTGTGCTTGGTTGGGAACACAGTCACTGCCTACACGGTGCTTCTGGTGTCCACGAGACAGGCACATAGTACAAAACACAGTGATGCAGAGAGATGCAGTTTAGGTGGAAGAAAACAGTTACCAAGGGCTTCTTGGAGGAAGGAACAGTAACAAGGAGAACTAAAGTTGGGTGCGGTGGTGAATACGTGCAGTCCCAGCTTCTCAGGGAAGCTGAAGCAGGAGGACTGCTTGAGCCCCTGAGTTTGAGACTAGCCTGGGCAACATAGTGAAACCTTATCTAAAAAAAAAAAAAAAAAGAAAGAAAAGAAAAAAAAAAGAAAGAAAGAAAGAAGAAAAGCTTTGAAAAAATAACTACATTTTAAACTTGTAAAAAAATTCTAGAATATTCTAGAATTATAGCAAAAGCTTCCAGCATGCCTTTCTCCCATGTCTCCCCAGTGGCAATCATTCCTGTTCATGTAGGACCTTCTACAGGGAGCCATTGGGACTTTCTGCTTTAGGGATCTCATGGGACTGGCCAGAAGTGCCCCAGAAGAAGCTCAAGATGGACTCTTGGGTATATATCCCAGTTCCCTAGGTCCTTGGGTAGGTCAGCTCTGAGGCATGATCCACACAGACTGTTTGAGGTTCCCCTACCCCAGCACTGTTCACGAAGCCTGCGATGGCCTCCTTCCTTCCCTGCCTCACTTTCCCATCCTGCACTCTGTGCTTTCAGGAGGTCACCCTCGACTAATCCACTCATACACACGCCCTGTCTCAGGATCTAGCTCCCAGGAACCCAGCTGAGAAGAGACAAATGTGGCTGGTTCAGATCAGCAGGGCTCCCAGGGAAGGTAGTAGAAATGTAGCCAGAGAAAGTGGGTGAGCAGGCTGGCATGAGGTCTGGCTATGGGGAAGCCACTGGTGGCTTTTGGCAGTTCAGGAATGTCATCAAGCTTGTATTTTCAGATGATCTTGCTTGGGACACTGTAAGGGGGCAGGACCAGAAGTTGGGAGACCAGACAGGAAGTCAGCTGGAGGTGACATGGCTGGGCTGGAAGAAGAGTGGCTGGTGATGAGAAATGACATGGATCATGTGCATGGGGCCCCGGTGAGGAGCCCTGGGCAGTGTCCTTTTCCTGAGGGAGCCCTCATTTTGGTTTAAGGAGTGTTGGTAGGACATAGACACAAAAGACACACCCAAGGTCACAAGGCCCTACCAGACACATATGAGTGAGTCATTCCCAGAGCTATAGAACTTCACAAGTAGCCATCTTAATGGACAAGAAGAACAAAGTAGTGTGTCTGTGCAAGGTGACTTTACCAGGGTGGGTGGGACAACCACAGAACAGCTTGAGGTAGTAGGCAGTGGCCCCTGGGAACGTCCACTGGTGGCGATAGCTACTGTGTCTTCTCTGAAGTCCACACAGCTCTCGCCTCTGCTGGTGTCCCCTAAGCCGCGCACAGCCCGAACATGCACAAGGGGTTCCCGCCGGCACTGCTAGACACATTAACGGCATTCCTACACGGCGAGAGATTTCTGCACCACCAACACCATTTTTATATCCTTTACAACGCAATGGCAGACAATAAATCTATCTTGCTAATTACACCTCCAGCTTGTTATGACCCCCATAAAAACCACAAGCAGCTGGAAAAGCCATGAGGTGATGTCAAATCATATTCCTGGTCTCTAAACAGAAACAGAAATATTTTCCAGGCACTGGCAAGTCTTGGGGCTCCCACCCGGACGCGGAAGCAGCTGTCCATGGGTCACTCACCTCTGAGCAGATAGCACTAGGCTGTCTGTCCTCTTACATGCCACCCTTGCCCCTTTTTGTCCTCCTAGAGATGGCAGATGTCTAGAGCATTCAGCTGTGTCGGTTAAGGAGTCTTTGTGAGGTTTCTGTTTCAGCAGCTGGACTCAGGACTGCACTAGGAAGGGGTATTAAGTCTCTGCCATTCACCACAAACCAGCCCTTAACACTGTCCAGAATTCCAACTGAATGGACCCATGTTGGAGTCAACAATGCCTCCTCCTGGTCCCAGAAAAACGGAAAGGAAGTTAAAATCATTTGCTGTAGATGCTAAGATAACAGGGAAGATGAAAACCACTTTCTTTGTTTTGTAGCCAGCATTACTGCTGCAGGGCACCCTTCCCCACTAGGGCGAGAGACCATGGCACATGGTGTTCGCGTCACGTGCTAGAGGAAAAGGCCTGGGAGGTAATCGGAGGGGAAGCTCAGTAACGTTTCACACATCCAAGGAAACTTCCACAGGCGCTTCTGAGCCTGGCATGACGCAGAGGGACAGCTTTTGTTAGAGAAGCTGCCTCATAATCTGCCACCGTCATTCCCATGACAAACTGGCTGGATCAGCAATCGTGTTGAAAAAAAGAAAAGATACAAAATCGATTCTTACCTTCCCATATCTGGACGCAAAGGTCCCCGTGAGTAAGGAGTGAAAAATAATTATGGTCTCATCCAAGTCCCACACGAACACACGCTGCGATGAAAGAGAGGAAGAGAAAGGAGACGATGGGCTCACTTGCATCTGACTTCATGTCTGCAGAAATTAATTCCCTTGGAGGAAGAGAACTCTTGAAACACATTATCTCTAAGTTATAAAACATGTGACTCACCAATGCCTTGCGAAGCCCCATCCAACCTCATCTATGGAAAGTGTATTCTCACAGCCGATTTCTGGGCTCCTATCAACCCCACGGATGCCAGAACCAGGAAACCTGTTCTAGCCTTCCACATAAAACCCCAGGAAAGGAGGCATGCGGGCCAAAAACAACAATAAAAATCATATAACTCATCTGACAACACGAAATACTACCATTTAAATTTGCTGCTTACCATAAGCCCAACTATTTCTGGCCATTTCTGTTTTTAGCAAGTCTGGCAATTACTTCCCTGATTCGAAAGAACACATGTATGCTTTGACTCAGTGATTTGCCAACAACTTGACAGTATCTTTTGACCAGGATGTCTGAAAGATGAGGGTGTAGCTCATGGGAACCTCCCCTGTTTTTCTGATACCTTACATTTTTCACCGCATGTGAACCCTTTTGTTGCCAATTCCACCAGCTCTGGAATTCTCCCTGGGCTGAAACAGTAAACCCAGCATGTAGATCCTGGCCCCGTCCCTCTCCCCCGCCTCCTGTTCTCTCTGCTATCTACTGGCTTCAGCTTGACTTTCTTCCTGACGGTAGGAATGGACCAGTTTGTACGTTTGATTTTGTGACCATAATTAAATCTTTGTGCTCTATGTGTGACTCTAAAGGTTAGTCACCAGCAAAACATATTCCCAACTTGCGATCATTCACTGCAGAGCCAAACATGCTAACCTCTCCCTTCCACAGTGTCCAGCTTCTCAGCCCCAGCCCCACTTCAAGGACAATGCCTCCACCACTAAGTCACACTCTGCCCTGATCAAAACAATGCCGTGTCTCCATGTATTCATAAATGAATCCCACTTGGCTGGTACAACTTTTTGTTTCTGTTGGAGTTTATTACTTGCTTTTATTTTTCTCCTTTAGCAAATGTGCTTTCATTCTACTCTCAAATTTAGCCACGCTTTCTGTATTCCCAGTGACAGAATCCTCTAAGGGAGAGACATCCCTTCACTGCATTTCTGAGCGGGACCTACTTCTGCCTGGATTCCTGATCTCTCTTTCTCTTTCTCTTCCTCCCTATTTTACCTGGGTATATCCATAAGTTGCCTTTTCTGATTGAGCGCACACAAAGCAATCTCCCCAAATTCTCGCAAATGTGCTAGCTTAATTTTTTCCACATTTCTCAGAATTTCAGTTTGAAAACAGTGTCCTCTAGATCTCTGAAACAATTCTCCCATTATCTTCTGATCGATTTGTGGGTCACGGAGGAAAAAATGTGATGTTTCACTGATCCTCCGTCCTGGCACTTTTGGCTTCTTTTCTGACTAGGGTCTTTAATGGTTTTCCCTTCTCACTGGTGCCTCAAGTCCCACGAGGCTGTCCTCGTGGTGTGGTTTCTCAGGTGTGATCTTTCCTTTCATTCATGCTGTTCAGCCCGTGAGCATTTTCATCCTACTGACTTGTATCTTTCTACAGCTTTAAAAATGTTCATCTTTAAGTATTACATTTTAGTTGCCTATTTTATTGTTTTCTCTTTCTGAAATTCTTCATAGTTAAACAAAGCCTTTTGGGTTGACACTGCTGCTCTTTTTAAACAATGTTTTCTATAATTTTAACTTTTTGCCCCACATTCTGGGTAATTACTAAACTTTCTCTTCTAGCCTGTTTTGCTCATAACTATTTTTTTTGAATATTATTTTCCCAGCAGCCTCCACTTCTTATTTTATGGATGCAAAATCTTCTTTAAAAAAATTTTTTTGAGATAGGCTCTCACATTTTGTAGTTCAGCCTGTCCCTGAGCTCATTATGTGGCTCAGGCAAGCCTTGAACTCACAGCAATCCTCCTGCCTCTGCCTCCTGAGTGCTGGGATTAGATTATACAGGTGTGAGCCATCATGCCTGGCATTAGAGGGTGTGGTACTGATTGCTGATGGGAGTGAGTCATCACGCTTGGCACTGCGCTATGTGGTTACTGGGTATCAAACTTGGGACTCTGTGTTTGCAAGGTAGATGCTGGAACCACTGAACTAAATCCTCGCCCTGCAAAATCTTCTTAAATTTTTTACAGGAAGACCTATCAGGGTTTTCCTAAGTTCTTTTCTGTATTTTAAATTACTTCATCTCTCATTTATCCCTTTTGGCTTTCATTTTTCATATTGTTGGTTCCCCTCACTGGAGATGATTATTTTTAAGAACAAAATAACTTTCCCCCCTTTTTAATCTCTGTGGCTGGTACTGAAAAGGAGGGAAATATACCACCTCCTCTGTCTGCACCCTTTAAAGGTCTTGGACGCCAATGACTTTATTTGCATGAGGGCATTCACCCTGCTTTTCAAGCATAAAGAGGAGAAACCAGCATGAAAGGTGCACATTAGTACCTGGCTCCCTACTGCAGAGGTTTCTGAAGCAATTGAACTGAATAAATTCACAAACCTGTTTTGGTCCAGTTATATATATATATATATATATATATATATATATATATATATATATAAAATGTGTGTGTATGTATATGTATATATGTATATATACGTATATATATGTGTGTGTGTATATATATATATATATATATATATTTTTTTTTTTTTTTTTTTTTTGAGACAAGGTCTTGCTTTGTAGTTCATGCTGGGCCTCAGCTCACATGAGCCACCATGCTTGGCACTGTGGTATGTGGTACTGATTGCTGCTGGGCATGAGTCTCATGCCCAATATTGTATGTGGTTACCGGGGATTGAACCTAGGCCCTTGCGCTGGCAAGACAGGCTCTGGAACCACTGAGCTAAATCCCCGGTCCCTGGTTCAGTTATATTTTGTGTGCTTGGTTGTGCTGGGCCATGACATTAAATGTGCTCCTCATGATGGGTCTTGGTGGAAAATGTTCAAAAACCGTGACTGCTTTGGAGGAAGCCTTCTGCACTCAATATGCTGCTTTGATTTATCTGAACTACATGAACTGAGTCAGTGTAATTTATGAATTTTAGTTAAAGGATTAAGAAACAGTGGCTGTCTTCAAATTTTAGGGCAGGATCCACCCACTTATCCATTACATCCCCTAAAAGAAGTTCTGCCTTTTTCCACCCCACCCCACCTCTGCTCTTGACCTTTGACTCTTAGGGGGCACGTTCTCGGCACCCTTCTGGAGGTGGCCCTACTTCCCAGGCTGCACAGTCTGGACCAGAGTGGGTTCCTCCCTCCAGATGAGTCAGAGATCTTTTTTTGGAGGGAACTTAAGACTGGAGCTTTGAAGGAAAGCCATTGCTTTGGGGGATTCTGGTGGCCCTGTCTGGCCATGTATTTGGGATGAAGGAGAATCCACACCCCAGAGAACAGAAGGTCAAAGATGGTTCTGGTTCTGCTGGCAGCTGGTAGAGCTGGGAGGCCCAGAGGACTCCAGCCCCTTCCCTCTCGGCGGCCGCGTGCGCATGCGCGGCATAAACACGTTCTTTTCCGGTCTCCCTGGCTGGTGCCAGTGCCTGGTTGACACTGTGGCGTCCTGCCTTCGAGTTCTAAGAGGGTCCCTGGATCTTTAGACTCATTTCTGCTTTTTCACTTAAGCGAGCTCAAGTTGGTTTCTGGCACCTGCAGCTGAAGGACTTTAACTAACACACACTCAGAATTTTCCTCTTTTCCACTTCGACATAATTTCTCTCTCACGGGCTTTGGTCATTAACAAAACTGCCAAGACTTAAGAGGTGCGACCCAGGCAAACCCGCCCTGCTGACATTAAGTCCAGAAGAGCAGGGCAGCTCACACCTTTCCAACTGTTCTCACCCAGTGGTACTTACTCTGGGACCAAGAAGCAGATGTTTCCAGAATAATATTGCCCTATAATCCCCAACTTCCATGCCACAACACTCCTGCCTCCCCAGCTTCATGGAAAAATGTCTCTCCAGTTCCACTGTCCCCTACCAGGAGCAGAAGCCAGGTTAGGCCACTACATTTTTTGGAGAAAATATTAATGTATGTGTTGTTCTCTGAGTTTTCTACAGCTCTGCATCACCATCCTGGCAGAAACCTCAGGAATGTGGGAAGGCAGAGAGCGAAGACAACCCAAAGCTAGTCGATTTCTTCCAGCCTTTTGCCAAAGTCCCAGCCCATAGAAGGGAAAGAGGCAGCTTTAAGAATGAGGGCAGGTTTGCTGATGCATGCCTGTAGTTCCGACTGCTCCTGGAGGCTGAGGCAGGAAGATCGCTTGAGGCCAGGAGTTTGAAGATGGTCTGGATAGTGAGATTCTATGTTTGTTTGTTTAAAACCTGAACTTTGCAACAGAATAACAACAACAACAAAATCTAAGACAAGAGAAAAGCAAGAGCAGAGTGCCCTGGACTGAAAACAGTCCCTGGATCCGCAGGAATACTTGCTCTGTGGCAGAGTCCTGGGGTCGTAAAGGTGGCTGGTGAACTTCAGCAGGTTGATTAATCACAGAGGACAAGTGTGATGTCTGAGGCATGTAATACCTTCCAGGATGATCAGGGCAGACAGCAGCTACCAGCAATATCTGTAGCTGTGCTAGTGAATGCTGGGTAACTATCAAGTGCATAAAAAGTGGGCATCTGTGGCCTGGGTCCCCCAGCATTTTCATCCCAGTCTTCTGAAAAGAGAACCCTGTTTTTTCCACCTCTGTGGGCCATCGGCTATGGGGAAGCTTTCAATCAAGGGGCAAGCACAGGACCCGAGCCAGGCCCGTGTGCTGTCTCCTCAACTCTGACATGGAGTAGAGTATCCTAGGACATGCGATGGCTTGCTCTTTGGCTGGACAGGCACCTTAAAGGGTCCCTACCTTCCTCAGCACTGTCTTTGGGGCTTCTTTCTAACCTGTGCTTTCCTCCCTGGAAGTTTCATTTTGGTTTTGTATTCAGAATTGGTTTCTGTTGCTTTCAACCAAAAAATCTTAGCTAAGGCTCCAAGACTTACATGGTGTGGGTCTTGGAAACCAGTGAGTGGCCGGACCTTCACTGATTGCTGAGGGTTTTGACCTTGAGAAAGGTAGCTGCACTGGACTGTCTAAGCGCTTCTGTTTTCTAAGATTTGTTGAACCCTGAGATCCTTGGGGAATGGACCTAACATCTGCATTTTTCAGAGCATCATGCACATTCTGCCGTGTTACCAGGTTAAGAATCGAACTCAGCTGAAGGGCCCTGCCGGATTTTCTTTACCAAGGACTCTCAGGGTTGAGAGCCTGAGAGAGTTCCCAGCCTGGGAAGTTAGCATCCCTTGGGGAGTCGTCAGGCCCTGACTTGGGTCTGCTGCCCTGGAGGATCTGAGAGGGGCCCACAGCCCCTGGGGATGCTGATGCTGCCAAGCCCTGAGAGGCACCGTCCCTTCGGGCTCCAGGACTGACTTCTCTAGCCCAGTCACTCAGCAGCATTCCTGTGTGACCAGCCTGACTTCCCACCTTTCCCTTCCAGTGCTTCTTTCCTGGTGAGCAGACTTTGAAAAGAGCCTCGCTCGGATCACAAACAGAGAGTTCACCCATCATCACAGCCCTTCGTATTACCTCGATCTCATTGTCGCTTGCTGGGGATGGATCGCTGCTTCTCTTCGACCTGCCCCGGAGCTTCCCATCGGGGGCCCGGTGTGGCCTGTCTGTGTCCCCCTCTTTGGCTGGCGTGGAGGGTCCGTTGTGTGTGTTGTAGTCACCTGGAGCATGAAGGGGAGAGTGGACAAATCAGAGGCTCAGCTTGTGGTGTCTGCTTCTAGGGGCTGTCACACTGGCCCTGTGGAAGGTGACACCAGAACGGAGGCCCAAGGCTAGGATCACAGAATTGAAACTTTCTTCAGTAGCTCGTTTGGAACACTCGTTCATCATCTAACACGTTTGTAAGGCAGACAGTGGGGGCACGTCCTGGTGTGCTTGGAGAATTGCCTAATCTGTCCCCGACTAGCCCAACAGCATTCTTCCTATCCTGGCCCCCCAAAACCCCTACCAAAGTTGTGCTGTTCTTTAAGAACATAAATTTAAATACATGGGTTTTTCTTTTATTCTATTTTTCTATTGTTTTAGATGGGGTCTGGCTATGTGGTTCAGGCTGGACTTGAACTTTTGGTGACTCTCCTGCCTCAGCTGCCTCAGTGCTAGGATTATAGTGTGCACCACCACACTTGGCTTAAATAGATGGCTTTTATTATACTACCACCTTAGTTTAGCTAGTGAGGGAACTCAGGCTTAGCAAGGTGACTGGACTTCCCTGCTGTCCTACAAATAAATTACAGCCAAATTTGGGTCTGTCCTTATCACTAAAGGGTGACAAAACTGTGAATCAGTGCGGAGGCTTTGCAGACATCCTCTCCCACTTTCTTACTTTGTTTTGTTTTATTTCCCAAGTATATCCCACGGCCTCCATCTCTCCTGTCATGATCTCCAATTTTGGAGTTGTCAGGGGGAAATGCCTTTTCTAAAAGTACTTGGCAAAGGGCAGCTTCTTTTTCCTACACTGGAAGGACTGTTTCCCTCCAAAACCCAAGGGGTTCAACTTTGTTTATTTAGTATCTATAAAACTTCTTAGCAGACTAAGGGCATAGTAGGAAAAGATGTGATTTCTGAGTAGTCAGGGTGACTAACCTATCTACCTCCCAGCATTCCTGCAGCCCTAATGCTGTTAGAGCTCAGCCTTCCAAGACGTGAACCAGCACACACTCTCTTTAGGAGAAGGTATTTCTGCTCAACTCACTGAGGCTGGATAGCAACACGCTAAGGTCCATCCCGATTCACTCGGTCACTTAAAGATATAGGAGCTTAGGGAATATTTGTTGCCCTCATCAAAGTTCTGGTAACTATTTTAAAAAGGGGAAAATCTGCAACAAGTTGTCTGGCTTCTTTGCTCAGCAGAGTGATTTTAAGATTCTGTCCTCAATGTGTGTATTAAGAGCTCATCCCTTTGCGACCTGCGAACATCTCCATGTATGGATGCCTTTCCAACTTCTCTCGGCAATTTCTAGGCAGTGTAAATCTTATGTATATTCTCTCAAATGTACCCTTGTACATGTCATACTTTTTTGATGATATTGCAAATGGCATTTAAATATATTCTGTTTCCCTGGTTTGCTGTTATTACACAGACAGGAGTTTTATATAATCATCTAATAGTCCACAACACTACTAACCTCGTGTTTTAGAACCCTTTCGTCTTATTAGCTTTTTTGTGAACTCCATTAGATTTTCTACACGGGGGATCATGTCATTTTATTTTATGAAAGTTTGCTTTTTGAGTATATAAAAGATTGGGGGCCTGGAGATCTAGCTCAGTGGTATATGTATATGTAAGGCTCTGGGCTGCAAAAAATAAAACAAAGGAAAACATGAAAGAAAAACAAAAAAGATTAAGTCAACCTAAAAAGATTGTCAATCTAATTATATCCTTAGATGAAAAGTATTATATTTAATTACTGAAGTTAAAGTGAGTCCTTAAGTATATTTCCATAACCAATAATTATATTTTGCACATCACTTGCAAAGCACAGTTTTTGCAATTTTCAATAACCCTATAGGACAATTAAGACAGATACAATGATTTTAAAAAGTTGACCAACGAAAATTATATATTTATAGCATACATGATGATGTTTTGATATATATGTACAGTGGAGCAACTAAAACTACACTAACTCATACATCTGCTACTTCATACACTTATCTTTCTGTGGTAAGAACACATAAAATCTACTTTCTTTTTTGGGGAAAAATTCTTTTACATTGTTGGTGAGAACATAAACTAGTAGAACCACTATGGAAATCAGTATGGAGATTTCTCAGAAAATGAAAACTAGAAGTTCCATTTGACCCACCTATTCCCTCCTTAGCTGTATTCTTAAGAATCAGGGACATCGTATTCCAGTAATCCATGCATACCCACATTTATAGGTCAACTCATAATAGCTAAATTATGGAGGCAGCCTATATGTCCATCACCAGATGAACGGATAAAACGCAGTATTCACACACAGTGGGGTAGTACTCTGCCGCAAAGGATAAACCAGAAGCACTTATAAGAAAATGGATGCACCTTGGGACCATAATTTTGAATGAAATAAATCAGACACATTAGCTTAACCATCCAATTTCTCTTATGTGAGGAACCCAAAATATAAATAAAGAGCTAAATAAAGGAGAGATGATAGGAAACAGGGAGATAGACCTTTAGCAAATGGAAAGAGGACCAAGAGATGGAGGGAGAGGGAGGGGAGGGAGGGGAAAGGGACATGAAAAGATTGAATACGTGTTACGTACATGTGTTCATTATGTGCATGATGAATGTGATCATTATGTACAGCAAACATGAACTAGTAAAAGTTTAAAAATTTAAAAACCCTTGGGGCCGGGGAGTTAGCTCAGTGGTTCCGGCGCCTGTCTCGCAAGCGCAAGGACCGGGGTTCGATTCCCCGGTAACCACATAACAATACTGGGTGTGGAGACCCACACCCAGCAGCAACCAGTACCACATACCACAGTGCCGGGCGTGGTGGCTCACGCTTGTAATCCCAGCACTCGGGAGGCAGAGGCAGGAGGATTGTGATGTGAGTTTGAGGCTGAGCTCAGGGCCAGCCTGAACCACAAAGCGAGACCCTG
>PVIR01036182.1:0-15989 GCA_004026965.1 Petromus typicus
AGAGGAACACATGGAAGACTCCCTTTGAAATTACAGCAAATTTTGTTCTCATTCAGTTAGTTTAGCAGCAATTTAAAGAATAAAGATAAAATTCCCTCTTACCTCTGTTTCCCCTAGAATAGCTTTGGGTTGGGCAAGAACCAACTGTCCTTTAACGGGCCACTTAAGGAAAATGGCGTAGACTAATTGTTCCTGGGGTTTGGATGTGTACCTGGTTAAAAGGAAAAATAAAGAGTACAGATACAAGTCATTAAGTCGTATCCTTATTTTTGGGTCAGACTTGGAATTACTTTTTCCTGTACTTCTATGTGGTAAATTTTTACCAATGTCTCCCCTAATTAAAGAGAAGAAAAAATAGGACACAGAGATGATAAAAAGTACTTCTCTTTTCTATTCCTCCAATACTCAAATGAAGTCCTCAGGAGAGGATTTGAAGCTCGAACCCCCCTTAGTACTGCACTCATGGAGCTGAAAGAAGAGGGCGGGGATAAGAGGTCAGGGCGGGGCCCCAGGGCTGCATGGCTTCGAGCCTGCTGGTTCAGTGCTCCTCATGTGTTAAAAGCCCTTCTGTGCTCCTCATCAAGGATACAAAACCCAAACCGGAATTCTTGTTCCGGTGACGCTGAGACTAACCTGTGAAAAACTGTCCCACAAAAAACACAAAAGTGTGTGTTTTCACTATGTCAAAGTACATATGCTTTCATATACACTGTGATAGAAAAGACAACTGAAAACTATAGTGAAGGCTTCTTTTTAGGTTAGACCATCAGAAAGATGCTAAGCAAGAAAACGACATTTAAACTGATGCTCACAGGCTGAATCAGAACAAAGTTTCCGTGGAGGAACAGTGAAGAGCATGCTTGGCAGCAATCCCTGCGCTTGTCCACTCGGATTTTCAGCAGTATATATGGAGACCCTTCAACACCAGCCAGTCTCTTCAGGCTGCAGGTCCAGCACTACACAGAGCCTGATGTCCGCGATGGAAGCAAGTAAATGTCTTCCAAATGCTAATCAAAGCCAGCAGACAGCTGGAGTCGGACAGAGGCAGAGTGGGGCCCGTTAGGGTGGAGACCTAGCGGGGTGAGCTCCTAAGAGGCATGGCGAAATCTCCGAGAGGCAGCACAGAGACCGGAAGTGCAGAGCCAGAGAGCAGGAACAGGAAGCCTCCCGAGCGGGGGAAGAGGGCACGCCCCAGGGGGGGACTGTGCCCAGCCTGGGACATGGCGGCAAGATGGGTGAGTGAGGGGAGCAGGCAGAGCCGGCCAGGTCAGAGGGCCAGATGTCACAGCTGGAAGCCACCGAGGAACGTGGGTACGGGAGTGGCAGTGCTTAAAATCTGCTTCTGACTGTTCCATGGAGAATAAGGAGCAAAGGTCAGAGCAGAGATCAATCAAGACACTACTGAAATAACCCAGGGGGGAGACAGTGGGAACCGAAAGGATGGGACCGCCCCAAAGAGGTAAGAAGTGGTCGAGTCCTAGCTGTACTGCTGGGATAAGGGATGTAGTATCACCACGCATGGTGGCAAATGCCCAGAACTCCAGCACCTTGGAAACCTGGGTAACTTGGCACCTTGGTGAGATCCTGCCTGAAAAAAAAAAAAAAAATGGATGGATGGATGGATGGATGGGGGCTGCGGATGTAGCTCAGTGCAAAGGTATGTTGGACTTAACTCTCAGCATCACAAAAGAAAAAAACCATGGTACCTGCTGATGGATTGACTATGGATTAAAGTTGAAAAGAAAAAGGAAGGGAAGTGGAGGGCTCCAAGGCTTTTGTCCTGACAACCAACCACCTAAAAGGACGAGCAACCAGTAACAGACAGGGTGTATAGCACGATCATGGGATTATAGCAAAAACTTACAATCAGGTCTCAGATGTTCAGACGTTCAAGTGAAAATTTTGAGTAGATAATTTAATAATAAAATGAGGCCAGAGTTCAAAAAGAGGTTTGCAATGGAAATAGACACGTGGAGAGGTCATCTACGCAACACTTAAAGCCAGGAAAATGAACGAGATCACCCTGGGAACTGAGATACCTTGAGAAAATTAGAAGCCAAGGGACCCTCAGGGACCTCAAGATTTATAGGCTGGGAAAAGCAGGTGGAATCAGCAGAGGAGACTGAGACAGAACAGCCAAGCAGTGTGATGAAAACCAGGCGTGAGAAGGATCACCTGAGAATTGGCCTCCAGTAAATTCAGAAAATGAGCCCTGGGAACTCAGCAGCAGATTGGCAGGCAGAGGAGGCAGTGGCGGGCTTTCCCCAGAGCAGTTCTGGGGGATGTGGGAAGCCCAGCCAGGGTGGGCCTGAGAGGAGAAGAGAGCATACGGAATAAAGCCATTCACTCCAGAAAAGGCAAAACGGGAAGGTAACAAGACACAGCAGAGTTGAAGACGAGAGAAATAACATGTTGTTGGGAGATAGGAAAGCATCTAATAGATCAGGGAGCAGAAGTGGAGAGGAAAAAGAGATTTGGTGCAGCAGCCCTGGTGTGTGAATCACATAAACTTGAACTATTGAAAGCAGGATCATTCTTCCCCTTCTTTCTCTTGGGGACAGTTGGAAAGCATGTTGTACAGGTAAATTCACATGTTTGTTTTTTATCCACCCTCTATCTCAATTTCTTCCTCTATCAGGTAGTGTTTGATGGCCAGAAAGACTTACCACACACTCGGGTTTGAAGTGTCATTCTGGAATCGCCAAGGCTGGGTTTCATAAATGGCTTCCCCATTGACTTTTAACCAGGTCCCCATCTGTCTTAACCGCTCCTCAAAAATTGCAGAAATAGTGCCATCCAGTGTCGGCCCAATATTCATCAGAAGATTTCCTCCATATGCAACTGTCTCCACAAGTTGCTAAAGGTAAGAATGGGTACAGATCTTAACTAGACCAAAACCGCTCCATGTGTTAGTAGGTGCCCTGTGCGATAGGCCCCTGAGCTGTCCAGATTATAAACAGTATTCCCCACGCAGCCTCACTGTTAAGAATGTAAGACATTCTGACACTGGCTGTACCTTCACCAGCTCTTCAATCGTGAGGTGATCATTGATGTCAGCATCCCTCCGGTAGCCCCAGGAGAACTTGTCTATTGTCATGCAGTTCTCCCATTTATGGGACAGAAGATGACCCGGATGATAGCGGTCAGTGCACGTGTAGTAGCCGCCGTGCTTACAGATGCATCGGTCTCCCCAGCGATCGTTGGTCACCACTGTGTCCCGAACAGGGCTGAAACCAAAGTATAATTTTTAAGTTTATTTTCTAATGCAAAAAGAAATGTCACAGAAAAGAGGTCCACATGGGCCCACTCCTGAAAAGTGACTGTAGCATAATACACATAATGAGAAGCACGCAGTTCTGAAGTCAAACGGACCTGGGCTGCCTGGAGTCCCAGGGCTGTCACCTTCTAGCTCCCAGCCCTACATGTTACTGTGCTTGCCTGAATAATGAGCATCCTCATTACTATTGGAATCTGTGTGATTTGCGTGGAAACAGTCCACACCGCCAGAACGGAGGCACCCACAGCTTTTCTGCTATTATTGGAAGCCACTCCCACATGGTGAACGGTAGCCAAACCTGAATTTCTACTGACACTTTCTTCTCCAAGAACTATATCATCCCCTAAATATATTCTAGCCTTTCTCTTACTTGTGCTATTGTGCCCTGATAATTCAAGAAGAAGGAACAGATGCAAGGATGTGTTTTGTTTTGCTTTGTGTTGCTTGGTGTACAGAGGATTGAATTTGCACTGAGTTAGATCCCTAACACTTTTTATTTTAAAAGGGATCTAAATTGTCCAAGCTGAATTCAATCTTGCAATCCTTCTGCCTCAACTTCCCAGAGCCCTGGGATAAAGGTGTATACCACCACACCTAGTTCAAGGGATGATTCTGTTTTGTTTTGGTTTGATTTGGTTTTCCAGTACAGAACTGTAATCACACAGTGATTAGTACTCTGCATTGTGTTTTGTGGTACTGGGGGACCGGGGATGAATTCACGACCTCACACTTGCAAGGCAGGCAGATAGCACCACTGGGCTAAAGCCTAGGCCCGTGGGGGGGGGGGTGCTTTTGATAACAAATTAAAGTGGCTCAGAGTCTTTTCCCTTGGCAGGAGTTCCTCAAGACCCTGTTGTTTATGTATCAAGGGTTCTTCACAGAGTGAGGATGGAGCTCAGAGGGGGACTTACCTCAATGCATGAGATCCTGGGTTCAATCCCCTCCCCAGGAAAAGCTGAGGGACGTGCCCCACACCTACAATCCCAGCTGCTCAGAAGGCTGAGGCTGATCCTTTCTCAAAATCAAAAGGGATGGGGATCTAGCTCTGTGATAAAGTACCTGGGTTTGATCTTCAGAGGATGGGAAAGGAAAGCAGAAAAGACAGCTGTCCAGAACCTTTGTACCTGTGCCTTCGGTTAGCCCAGAAAGCCGCCTGAATTCACAGCACAACACCAAGTGCTTTCTATTCACGTATGTAAACATGGGCTGCACTAGTCAAGCCTAACGGAGAAGCACAGTCGACGTGGCTGCGCTCACATCCCCAACCAGACCAAAACCCAACAGGAAAGAAAAGGAAGAGGTGAGGGTGCTGAGGATAAAGGAAAAGAGGACACAGACACAGGAGCAGTTACCGGAAGTGAGAAGATTAAAAGTAAGCAATGAGAGCTGGGTGTGGTGGTGCACAGAGTTCAGGGCCAGCCTGGACTACACCCGGAGGTGCTGCAGCAGAAAACGACAACAATGACAAATAGAGTGTGAAGAACTGCAAAGCACAGAACTGGAAGCAGAGACACGTGGGCCAGAGTAGAAGGAAGAAAGAGGGACCCACAAAACAGTTGCTGGATTTGTAAGCTCTTGATCTTGCGATTTTTTTTTTTTTATTAGTCTGACCACTGGTTTGCATTTGACTCCGGATTTGTCCACTCCTGATGGAGCAAATAGTGATACAGCCAATAACATTATTTACACTGATTTCTCCCAATGGGGAGCACGACACCACTTTCAAGGAGACCTACCATTTTTCATCTCATGCCCTGAATGAACCTGGTAACCCCAAATGCCATGCATATTTTAGGGGGAGTTGAGGCGGCTCCAGCATCTAGCAGTGCACACACCTTTCGTTGTACAGCCAAGCTAAGAAGCCAGTGCTGTTCCAGTAGGGATCAGGCGCCCCTCCATCCCCGTCGGCCCACAGGACCTCAGGCTGGTACTTGTTCACTAACTCATAGAGCTCAGGCAGCACCTTAGCAGTTGGAAATTTTTGCTTCTGGAAGGAACTCAATTTGTCCTCAAGAAACAGTGGGTGAAACCATTCGAAAAGGGAGTAGTACAGTCCAAAATGCAGGTTGGTTCTGCTCCTAATGGCCACCTCAAGTTCCTTGACGATGTCCCTCTTTGGCCCCAAGTCTGCAGCATTCCAGTTCCAGGAATACTCCGAACCCCACAAGGTAAAGCCTGAGGGTGATAGGAGCGTTAGTCAGCGTTAGTGATCAGACTCCGATAAACTTCTACCAGCAAAACAACTCCTGTGTGACCTCTGCATAACTCCTTCTACAAATAAAATGTTTCATGGTTTTTTTTCATAGCACATATTCTGCTTTTATAAGAGAAACAAATGAGAATTTGAACAGGATGTGGGGGGTTACAGGCAAATTTTATCTGCATATATCTATCTCTCATCTCTTAGACTTTGAGATCCCCAAGGGGTTTTATCATGTCCACAGCACCCCATTATATCTCAGCCAACTGCTAAGACAGGTTCAAACCCCAGATAAGCAACCAGCAAATCACTGCAAAGCAGGACCATCTTCCACACTATGAAGCCAAACAGTGACCCCCTACTATTTATAATGAAGATCCTAAGACACCCCTGCAAGATTCTTACCTGTTTTTGCAACCAAAGATTAAGGTATAGTGCCTTATTTCAGGCGTTAGGGGGCATTTTAATTTAGTAAGACCTCAAAACACTTATGATCAAAAATATAGTGAGTGCTTAAATTAAAAAATTTGAAGAATGTATCATAGTAAAAGACACTGTCATTAATCCTCCTGTTAATAGTCTTCAGATGGGCCGCACTCACACCCAGGGCAGGGCAGCCTGACTCCTAGCATCGCACCACAAATCAACTCTAGCATTATATACCAAATCCTAGAGTCACACACAGACCTGACACCTCTGAGAAGGTCCACCTATAACCAATAGGACTTTGGGGGTCATCTAGACACAAGCTATAACCACTGCCTAGAAGACACACACACACACACACACACACACACACACACACACACGTGCAAAACTGCAGAACCATAATTCACTCAGTGCCTTTGCAGAATGAATTAAGTTAAGCAAAGAGCCTTGTGTGGTGGTGCACATCCCTGATCTCAGTAGTTGGAGGCTGAAGCAGGAGGATTGCTTTGAGTTCAAAGCCAGCCTGGGGTATATAGCTAGGCCCTAGAGAGAGAGAGAGAGAGAGAACCTGCCTTTCCAATAGTACATTTTAAACTGCAACATTCATCCCACTTCAAATAGCTTTAAACAAATCTTGGAAATATTATTAAATGTGCATATAACTGACTATGACTTTCCTCTTGTCTCGTGGAAAGCACAATCAATCTGTCCATATTAATGCCCTCAGTGCAGGCAGAACATGAGGCCCTTGAGTTCTAAGGAAATATCAGTCTCCACCTTCGCTTACTGCTACAGAAAAGACTTCCAGCGCTCTGGTTTCTGCTCGGCATTTCCTGGCCGTCATCACACCTGTGTAACGCACTTACTTACCTTCGTGATGTTTGGAAGTCAGGACAATATACTTAGCACCAGAGGCCTGAATAATATCTGCCCACTGAGTGGCATTAAAAAATTTTGCTGTAAAGAGTGGTGCAAAATCTTCATATTTAAAGTTCGGAGGGTAATTATTTCTCATGAAGTTCACATATTTTGGTATCTTTTGGCTTTGCCAGTACCACCTGCGAAAGGAGAGCAGACAGCACGTGAACGGCGCGGGCACGAAGCTTTGAAATGATCGCAGCACTACAAGGAGTATTTGAAACGACCCCTCTAACATCTTAAGTAAACCAAACCATCCTGCTTATTTTCCAACTATTCCTTACGTAATTTTCTCTGCAACAAACTAGAACATTCTAGACAATACATTCTTTTAATTCTTCACTCTTAAATCATAGCATAAAACGTGTCTTTACAGAGGGAGGCACCATGTAATATAAATGACTACAGGTTCAAAATAGAAGAGGCTGGGCCAGAGATTTACTTCAGTGGTTTCAGTGCCTGCCTAGCAAGTGCAAGGTCCTGAGCTGATCCCCTGTAAGCACAACACTCAGTAACTACATACCAAAGTGGTAGGCAGATTGCTGAGTTCAAGGCTAGCCTGGACTAGAAAGTGAGTTCAGGACCAGCCTAAACTACAAAGCAAGATTCTGTCTCAAAAATCTGGGGAAAAAAAAATGGATGAGGCTGTGCCTAAAACATAATTTGCAGCTATTCTAGTCACTAGCAGAAAAAGCACTTTGGGAGGAGGGTAAAACAGAAAGGCAAGCAACAGTAAAATTAAGAAGAGGCTGTTATTGTAGTAAATAAATTTAGCCTTCAAGAAATACTTGTTCCAGCACTCTGAGAGGCAGGAGGATTTCAAGTTCCAGCGCAGCCTGAGAGACTTACTGAGATGTGGTCTCTACATGGGGGGAGGAGGGGGCCAGGGCGGGGCAGGGGTCAGTGCAAATGTTCCGTGTTCAACTCCGGTACACCCCCCCACACACACACACACACGGACTCACGCTGAGCACAGTATTGGGCTTAAACTGCTTCTGCAAGGCTTCAGGAGAGAAGAACATCTAAAAGATAACCTCGCAGCGCCGGTGCTCACGGTGCCTTCTCTGTCCCATCCGTCACTGTACCATCTCCTCTCATTTCCTCAGCGTGTCTGTTTCCACTGGGTGGACAAATTCACATCCACATTGTGCCCCAGAGATGGCCAGGACAGGACAGGACGCTCTTTGGTCTGCTAAGACCCCAAGTGCACTCTGCCTATGTCTCACACGGCTTCCGGGACCCCTGGCTGCCGAGGGGAAGGCGACCTCAAAGAAGCTAGGTGCTCCTTCCTTCCCAGAGACAGCAGAAGCTGCCCTCTGGCCTTTGCGCAAGGCTCCACGTGACCACGAGGTCCCCAGGGAGGACCTTTGGCTCCCAACGACTCAGAACCTTCCTGTGACGCTGCAGACTGAACCAGGGTCCTGCCTGCGTTGTTCCCTTTCGAAACTAAACTGCAGCGACAGGCAATATGAAACATGGAGATCCTCTGCAGATAGGAAGGGGACTAGAGATGGAGGGAGAAGGACGGCGGAAGTGAAAGTTAAGGCATTGTGAACCTGGACCAACACCCCGTGAGGAATGTAATCATTAGGTGCTGTAAACGTGCTAAGAGTTTTTCAAAGGAACTGGCCTACAAAAGAGAAGCTGTCAGAAAGCCAGATGCAGATTCGTGCACATTCACCTACACGTGTATCTGTGCTTAGATGACATCTCTGTTTTAAGAACTTCACACTTAAAGCATTCAAGCAGGAAAGTAGGAATAACTATTAAGAGAGAACATACATTTTTTTAAACCAAAGTCACCTGACAAAACCTACAGTGCATTATGCATACCCTTTCAAAGCCTTTAAAAGAATAAGCAACAGGGCCGGGGATTTAGTTCAGTGGTTCTAGCGCCTGCCTTGCAAGTGCAAGGGCCCAGTTTGGATCCGCCATAACTACATACAACAGTGTTGGGTGTAGTGACTCACGCCCACCAGCAGTCAGAACCTCATACCACAGTGCCAGGCGTGGTGACTCACGCCTGTAATCTCAGCACTCAGGAAGCAGAGAAACAAGAGGATTGCTGTGAGTTCAAGGCCGAGCTCAGGGCCATCCTGAACTACAAAAGGGAGACCCTGTCTCAAAAAATAAAAAAAAAACTTTTTAAACCAAGGTTGATGGCCTATCATCCCAACCAACACTAGGGAGGCTGAGGCAGAAAATCATTCTGTTTGTCTCAAAAACAAAACAAAACAAACCCTGTGTCCCACACAGATCCCAAGCAGCCCCGAGGCAGACTCGGGAGCTCGAGCCTGAGTGCCATAAAGAGACAGTTTGCAGAGACAGAACCAAACCCCAGCCGTGTGTGTCCAATTGCACAGACGCTTGCACACCCGGCTGCGCCTGCCCCAGGCTTCCGGGGAAGGCCGCACACGGGCGGAGCAGCCCGACCGGACCGACCGATCCCGCGGGGAGACAGGCGGACCGCAGGGTGGGGCCAGGCGAGGAGCCGGGGCGGCCGAGTCCGGACACTCTCTCCGCTGCGCGGAAGGGAAACAACCGCAGAACGCGGCCTCCTGCGCCCGGCGCCGGCCCGAAGCTGCGCGTCCACCCGGAGAGGCCGAGCGCGGCCGGAGCTGGCGCTGCAGGCGGCCCGGTGCCCGGCGGCGCGGCGCTCACCAGAACCACTCGCTGCCGAAGCTGGGCACGGAGAACACGCCCCAGTGCACGAAGATGCCGAACTTGGCGCGGTCGAACCAGCCGGGCAGCGGCCGCGCGTCCAGGGACTCCCAGGTGGGCTCGAAGGGCGCGGCGGCCACGGCGAGCAGCAACAGCGGCGGCAGCAGCAGCGGCCGGGCGAGCTGCGCGGCCCGCATGTCCCCCTTCCGGCGACGCTCTCCGCGCCCGGCAGAGCCGCGGTCACCTGACCCGTGACTGGGGCCACAGGGCTGAGCCGTCACCGCCCTGGCCGCCCTGTGGGAGTTGCCGACTCCCAGCCGGCTGTCCTGTGACTTCGCCAGCAGCCTGGAACCTCTCGGGAGGTTCAGCCCGACGCCCCCGGGCTGCAGGACAAATCGGGTCAGAGGCAGAGACAAGGCCGTCCCTTCTAGGTGGAGCTCAGGCATACATACAAATCCTGTGCACCGGATCAAGAACCACTGACATAGAATTTGGAAGGAATTGTGTGCTATTACAGAGAAAAATAAGATTCTAACTGAAAAAGTATTGATTAGATGGCAAAGAAGGTGGACGTGGTGGTTCATGCCTGTAAACTGTGCATGCTGGGAGGCTGAGGCAGGAGGTTTGAAAGTTCATGCCTCGCCTGAACAATGTAATGACTTAATGAGATCCTGTCTCGAAATAAAAAGGGCTGGGAACCCTTTTTAGCTCAATGTGAAGTCCTGGGTTAAATTTCCAGTACATCCACTATAATAAGAAAAGAACACCTAAGGACAGAGAACAAAAACTCCTGAGTCAGAAAGTGCAGGATTTGTATTTTCTTCTGAGGGACTTTTAAAGCTGCTTTTGCTAAAATAGTAGTAATAATACTTCAGTTGGGTCTACAGAGGCCCTATGGGTAGGAAATCGTGGTCTTCATTTTGTATCGCTTTAATTGCTTCAGATCCCTGTCAGTTCCCCTGGGAAGCACGTTCATCAGGCAGCAATCATTACAGCAGACTAGAAATACAAGCTAGGCACGGTGGTGCCCGTTTGCAGACCCAGCACACTGAGGGTCACAAGTTCAAGCCCAGCTTGGGGCAACTTAATGATATAGCGAGATTTTGTTTTGAAAAAGAGCTCGGGATGTAATTTCATGCACCGACCTGGGGTTCACTTCCTACTAGCAAGAAAAAAAATACAAATAGATGGAGGAGCAGAAAGGGCTGAAAAAAAGAAGCTATATTATGGATGGAATCAGCACCCATCACAGATGGAATCATTGTTACTGCAAGTGTGCACTAATAACAATAATGATGTATATAACAAAGGAAAAGAATAAATAAATAGAGCAGTTTTCAGGGTTAACAAATACTTGTGATTAGCGATCTTCAGAACTTCTCAATGCATCATCTACAATTCCCAGCCATTGGTCTAAACGCGGGTGGCCTGGGCCCCAGGAAGGTGGAGCTGAGCTGAGCCTTCTGTTAAGTCATGGGAACCATGACCACTGCCTCAGGAACTCCCCACCCAGCTGCCAAGCCAGGCAGAGATAAGGACCCACCGGACGCCAACCCACTAGAGTGTGCTTTTGAGAACACAGCAGTCTGCTCCACCATGTGACCTGTGCCCGCTTCAGGTCTTCAAATGGAAACGCCCCTTTAATCTTTTACTTTCTTTTTCTATGGGAACCACTTCAGTCTTTGTGAGAGCTTTGCCCTCTGTTTGCCTCTTACTTTCCTGTTACGGTTTTTTCCCCACAAATTTGTATGATCGCCTCCATTTTAATTTCTGTTATCACCAGTGATGAAACCAGAAGTGAGATCATAATCAGCCAGACCCAGCAAACTCACTGGGATGGTCTCCTTCCTCTGTCAATGGACTGGTCTGATCCTCTTCCAGTTCCCTCAACTGAAATACCCTTGCTATTTTCTCTCCTCTTCTAATTTTGCCTAGTAAATCAGTCTACGCCTATCCTGAAATGCTTCTCTATGTTGACAGGTGCACATTGTCCAGGCTGCAGAGACTGCTCGACCAGCCCTTGCCACGTGGCCATGGGGGGAGCTGATGTCTGCATGGCCCTCGAGGACACACTCTGAGTCCTGTGAGGATCAGACAACAGCTGCTGACCCGTCTTAGCACTTCCCAGAATTCCTCTGAAGCAGACACGGGAAGAAATGAGACCTCCTTGCAGCAGGCGTCTGCACACAGATCCTCTCTGGAAATGGAGAAGAAAAGCCGGCTAAAGCGATGTGCCCCTCACTCTTTGTGTGGTACATACCCTGATGCCATGGGAACAAGAGGGTGTGGATGGCACGACAGAAAGGAAGGGAAAACACTCCCTGTGGGGGCCCTGGGAATGGAGCACAGGAAGGAAGCTGAGAGTCAGAAGAGGGAGGAGCGCCCCAGAGCCCAGATGGTCAGAGCACTGGGTCTGCAGACTGGCTCACCCTACGCCACGGGAGTGCAGGATCCCAAGACAGTCACCTGGCTGTGCCACTTCCTGCCTGATAAATGTGCGTCGTAATGTCAGCAGAGGTGCTGAAGGTCTTTAAAATGAGATGTGAGGGGGCCGGGGAGTTAGCTCAGTGGTTCCGGCACCTGTCTTGCAAGCGCAAGGACCTGGATTTGATCCCCGGTAACCACATACCATCCTGGGCGTGGAGACTCACGCCCAGCAGCAGCCAGTACCACATACCACAGTGCCGGGCGTGGTGGTTCACGCCTATAATCCAAGAACTAGGGAGGCAGAGGCAGGAGGATTGCTGTGATGTGAGTTGGAGGCTGAGCTCAGGGCCAGCCTGAACTACAAAGTGAGACCCTGTCTCAAAAAAAAAAAAATAAATAAGAAATGAGGACTTCAACTCAGCCCATCAAGTAGGTTCTTGATCCTCGTCACTGAAAAAGGATTTCAGAAGTGGGTGTGGAAGAGGACCTCTGTAATCCCAGCACTCTGGGAGGATGAGGCAGGAGGATTTGGGGATCAGGCCAACCTGAGGCCATTTAGGAATCTAATCTAAGATAAAGGAACAGACTGAGAGAACTTCACAGACAAGAGAAAGAGGACAAAACCGAAAGAACACACACACACACACACACACACACACACACACAAGAAATGTTCTTTATCTACTCTTCTTTTTTTGTACATAAAGTGAATTTTTTTTCTGATTTAAAAATAATCGATGGAGAACTTTTGAGAAAAGTAGAGAATGACCAAACAAGAAATTGAAATTTACATAATCTTTAAAAAGTTATCCATCTTAAAAAGAAAACATATCGGGCCCATTAGGAGCCAGCTCCCTTCCTGGGGAGCCACTTCCTTGTGCTTCCACCCCTCCCCAGAAGCATACATGCCTCCTGGTCTAGGAATAACATGCCTCTCTTGAAGGTCCACACTCTTCTTCTCTGAGTGTACATTTAAGTTTCTGCTTAATAAAATCCCCTCCATGCTTTAGCCCTAAAATTCCTTTTTTCTGCAAAGAAAGTGAGCAAACCTTAACTCAGCTGTGGGAACTGCCTCCTCCTCCTCAGACCCTGTGGTGATGAACCCAGAGACCAGGTGAGGCGGACGTCACCCTGACCCATGGAGGGGTGTGGACTGCATGGAGCAAACCACGAGCAACTGGCAAAGGTGAACGAAGCACGTGCAGGGGAGACAGGCAGAGGAAGGGACAGAGCAGCATGGAGAAGAGCCCTCCTGGGGCCTAGTGACACCCAAGTGTGTGCCCCTACAGGGGACCTGACCAGAAGGTTTCTCTAGGGCCTGGGTGTCCTCCCCTGGTGCACAGTCTGCCCTGAACCCAACCAATTCTGACAGAGGCCGACTACAGGAGCCCACGCTGTGATTTGGTTCCTATCTTTATTTAACAGGAGCACGGAGGGCCTCAGGCAGAGGGGCAGGTTGACAATTGCACCTGGCCCATGACTTGTATGGGTTCTGGTTACTTCCAACTTCCTGGCCTTCTTCGAGAATGAAAGGAAGAGAGAGAGAGAGAGAGAGAATTAAAAAGTGTATGCTGATGTGAAGGAGAGAACTAGACATTAGCAGGCCTGAGGACGCAGGGAAAGGACAGATGCCCTACCAATAGCCTAAGAAACAAAGATGGTGGTGTGTGATGCTGTGATCTCGGTTCCTTAGGCTGCGCATCTTAAGCAACTCTGTGGTAACGCTCCAGGGTCACACACTGTGAGCTACTCTTGACACCTGGCCACTGGCCAGCTAGTTCCAAATCAAGGCACAGGGCACCCCTGGCTGCCACAGCCTGCAGCCCGATAGTATCAGGAAAGGAAATGTGTTTTAGAAACCACCAACATTGCCTGGGTCCTGGTAAGGTTAAGAGTTTATTGTATGTAAGCTTCTTACAAAATTAAAGCCACCAAGGAAACACCAACCAGCTAAAAAGGACCCAAGGATGTTTGGCAGACCCAAGGTGACTTCTGAGTTTGACAGCCAGAAGCATCGTAATTACTCTATTTCTAGAACCCCATGAGTCACTCACGTCAGCATAAAAAGGTGTCATACTGTCATTCATGCCCTGCCCACCTTCTCCCTTAAAGACATAAATCTTTCTACAATAAACTCTGCCTACACCTTGCCCGGCCACCTTCATGTCTTGACTGACTTGTTTTATCGAAGGCACAAAAATCCAAGAACCAAGGAGAAGAGAGGCCAGTTCTCTGCTGCAAGGGAACCAGGCTCTCCAGTAAAATCACAACCACATCGGTGCACAGGTGTGTTAACATTATATAGTCAAGGGCCAGAGATTTAGCTCAGTGGTTCTGGTGTCTGCCTTGCAAGCGCAAGGTCCTAGGTTCAATGCACAGTAACCACATGCCACAGTGCGGGGTGTGGTGACTCACACCCACCAGCAATCAGTACCACATACCACAATGCTGGGCATGGTGGCTCACAGCTATAATCTCAGCACACAGGAGGCAGAGCCAGGAGGACTGTGAGTTCAAGGCTTGCTACATAGTGAGCTCAGGGCCAGCCTGAACTACAAAGCAAGACCCTGTTTCAAAAAGAAAAAAATTATATTGTCAAAACCTCTGAGTGACATAAAGCATCTCTTCTTGCTTCTATTTTGGGGGGAAAAAAATAGATATTGTGTAGATCTCCAACAGTTTGGTACACATTGCACCTGGTGCCCAATCCAAAAGACGACCCTCAGCACCCTAAAGACACGGAATGATGGGCTCTACAAATAGAAAGAGGTTACGTTAAATATTTATACTAACGTGAGACAGGTTAAGTGTATTAGAAGAAGAGCAACTGGACAAAACTGTTGTGGGAACTTCGTAATTCAGGAGAAAGCTTTTCCTTTCTTTGATGGAAATGTGGATCAGACCCAGGAGCTCTCCAGCCCCAGGCTACTCCCCAGCACTTTTTATCTTTTCTTGCCAAGTTGGCCAGGTAGATGTGAAGCTGGGACCCTCCTGCCTCAGCCTCCCTCCATGCTGGAACTCCGCGCGCACCTCACTGCCTGGTTTAGAGGGTAGATTTTGAAAAGTACTGACGTGCACCATGTAATGTTTATTGACTGTTTCACCCTGGCCCGTGTGATATTTATATTTCTCACTGAAGTCTCATAATGTACTTTCTGATTTACAAAGTACTTTTATTACCTGCCTTCTTTAGATGAGGATAAGAACACAGAGACCTCAGCACATTGTGTAAATGTTCTTACGTGTTCCACAGAGGAAACTCCCTGGACTCTCGTCACTGTGAGAATGAAAACAAAGAGTCCCTTCACTGGTTGGTTTGGTTTTCTTTTTCTCTTTGAAAAGTTTTACTGGAACGTGTTTGCAGCATGTAAAGTTTGCATTCCCTGTGTGGAACTGTGCATGTGCACAACACACCTCCATTCCCTTCTCCATCGATTTCCCTCCCCTCCCCCCCTCCAACCATCTTCTGTTCCCCTTCCCCTACTTGCTATTTCCATGTTGTATTTTTCTCTTGATTTATAACTTGGGTTTCACACAGAAGAGAAACTAGGTGGTATATAAGCATGAATGTATGATTTATTTCACCTAATCTTAGGATCTCAAGGTGCATCATTTTTTCAAAAAATGACTCGAGTTAGTCATTCTTTATGGCAGAGTGGTGCTCCACTGTGTGTAAATACCACAGGTTTTATACATTCATCTATTCATAGACACGTGGGCTGCTTCTAAGGCTTAGCTATTATGAATTGCACTGCTCCTAGTGGCGGGGGTGTATCACTGCAAGATGATGTCTTTAGGTCCCAACATATTTATTCGACCTCTGCTTTGTGTAACTGAGATCAAGAGTTCCAAAGGCACATCCTGCATACGGCTCGCTTCCTACAAGGGAATATAAAAACAAACAAACAAATGGCCACTCAACAAAACACTGTGAAATGGAGTTCGTGCTGTGAAGTATAGAATATGATCAAAGCGGCCAGAAGCGTGATTGTGATCCTAGCATGTAGGAGGCTGAGACAGGAGAATTTCTGGGGGCTGGTGGAATGCAGAATAAACCCTGTCAAAAAAAAAAAAAAA
>PVIR01036183.1:0-15978 GCA_004026965.1 Petromus typicus
CACATCACCATTTGGCCCAGGTGTCCCAGCCAGGTTCAGCAGCAGAGGAAGTGGAACCAGCTGTCTTCAGCATCAGCCCGTGGAGCCTGGGACTCCAGGGAGTACTAATGGGGAGTACTATAGCATACATGACTGTGGTCGGCCGGTCCACAGTGCTGCTGGTCGTGCATAAATCTGCTGTGCATCCCGGGGACTGAGCTTCTCAGTGCCAGTTTGCAGCTGGCTGACTTAGATCTTCTTCCAGAGACATGAGCATGTGTGGATTTTTTTTTTTTTTTTTGAGTAGACATAGCAGTTTCTATCTTTCCTCTGGGGCATTCCCCCTTCACTGTATTTCTGTTGGATTCTAATATCTGCACTGTCCCAGGCTCTCTAGAGCTTTGGATGGCAGCTTTTCCTGCAAACTTGGAATATTGAAGATTCTGAACCAGTGTCTCTCCGGGCAGCCTCAGTGTCCTTCCCCTCTTTCCCTCCCAGGGTTCCCTGCGATTCATAAATGCGCTGCCTGCTCAGGAATCCTTGTTGCTGGGGGTCCCAACTTGAGAGTAAACAAATCTTCATCCTGTAAAATAATTCTTATTTGAATACTTGCAATTTGGGGTTTTTTTGGGGGGGGGAGAAGGGGTATAGGAAAATTCAGAAAATTCAAGAAACCTTTCCTTTCCTTTCCTGCAGTGTCTTCACACCTACCCACTAATCTCACCTATCAGTCACCAGCCCTCCTTCCTTTGGCTTGAGATTGCCTCTGGCCATCACACTTTTCTCTTTCCATCCCTTCATATTTTGCTTTCAAAGAGTTGCCTGTATTCTCAGCCACTCTTGTCTCGATAACCTCTTAGTCTTCAGCCTACTGCAGCCAGCTGGCTCCCTTCACAATGTGACAGTCTGTCTGAGATTCATTTCCTTTACCAGGCTCTCTGGGATTATGTTAAAGGCAGTGTTTCCTTTTTCTGGGTTGCAAAGTCAAGGAATCTCTACACAGAGAGAGAACCTCTCACAGAGTGTGTGGCGTGGCCAGGGCACATGGTTGGCGAGAGCTGGGGCTGGAATTTGAGCCCAGCTCTATGTGACATCAACTGTCCTTTTGGACAGGGTTTCCACAAGGTTTCCCTTATGGAATCCACATTAGAGGCCATGTTAGAAGAGTCCCCTGGCTCCCATGGTCACATTATTAAGCTCTTGCTTCATGCATCTGTTTACTTTTTTGTGTCCTTTTTTTCTTCCAGCTGTGGTTCTGCATTCTTTAAAGGAGGACAAGTAGGATGATAAGAGAGGTTGGAAAGTTGAGTAATGCCACCTCCTAAAAGATATCCACACCCTAGTCTCTGGAGCCTATGCTATCTTATATGCAAAAGAGACTTGGCAGATTGTGATTAAGTTGAGGATCCTGAGTTGGAAGATGAGCCTAGATAGTGCTCACTTCGGCAGCACACACACTAAGATGAGCCTGGATTCCAAAGGGGGTCTCAGTATAATCACAGAGGCCCTTGGGGTAGGGAAACAAAGTGAATTTAGAAACATGACTAGACAGAGGAGGGGAGGTTTTGGTGATGCAGGAAAGAGTGATGGGTCAGGGAAGGAAGATGTTGGTGTCAGAAAGTGGGAAAAGCCAAGGAGACCAGTTCTCCTCTGTGGCTTTCTTAAGGAAGCCCTGATATCAGCCTGATGTCGGACTTCTCACTCCCAGAATTGTAAGATAACTCGCTTATGCTGCTGTGGTTTGGAGCCAGTGAGGTACGGGATTCAGTTGAACAGATATAGGAAGCCCATTCAAGGGGAGAGAAAGTCCTTTCCGCCCCTGACTGGGTGGTTATCGGAACCGTTTTCACACTGTGATCATTTGGCGAATTCTGACAAGAGACAGCTATTGGAAAGAGGATTCCTCTTGAGAAGCGAGTGCTGGGGAAGTGCTTTCACCGACTCTGCATGTGGTAACTGTCTGAGGCCCAGGGCTCAGTTCACAGCACGGGAGAGAGGCACAGGCCTCACAAGAGGAGGACGATGAGCTTGAGAGACACACTGGGAGGAAGGAGTCATTTAGAGACTCTCCATCAGGGAACAGAGGAGAAAACCCAGGGCAATGCAGGAGCCCCAAAGTACAGTCATGTGGATGAGGAAAAGCTGAGTTTGGATTCCCATGGGCTGAGAGTAACGTTAGGGCCACCACAATACGGAGCAGAGGCAGCAGAGTCTGTGCATTTCATGCCACCCTTTGGGGTTCTGCTGTGCGTGTCTCTAGGGTGAGTGTGTCTGTGCAGAAGGACAGTCGACGTCAGACGGAGCTCGGCTCAAGTACCAGCCCCAGCTCTCGCTGACCATGTGCCCTCGGCCACACCACCCACTCTGTGAGAGGCTCTCTCCTCTGTAAAATGGGGCCCTATAGACACAAGGGGTGTTGGGGGGGCTGCCAGATGGGCCAAGGAGTACCTTTTTTTAAAGAAGAGTCCCCTGTGTGTTGCTTCACACAGCCTTGAATATCTCAGCAGGAGGAAGCTGTGTAAAGAATGACCAGCCAGATGTCATTTTAAGGTAAAGGTTATCAATAATTATTGCACAATGAATGTTTCTTCACTATATGCAACTGAGCTCTTGCTGAGTAGACCTGAGCTGCTCACCAGGTGTTGTGGTTTGTGTTTAGACGTCTCCTGAAAGCCTCATGTGGATGAGGTGAGACTTTCTCTTCCACAGGTTATTGAATCTGGAATATGTGATGCTGGAGTTAAGGACATGTGATTACTGAACCACCGCATGAGAATCACTGCACTAATGCTGGTCGTCTGGATGAGATAAGAGTGACAGAAAGATGCTGTTAAACTCTCTGATTGTCTTTGCTGTCTTGTGTTCACTGTGCTGCTTCTCCTGTGATGCTTGTTTGTCATCTCAGCCTCAGAGGCAGCCGACTCTGGACTGAAACTTCTATGAACTGTCAGCCAAATAATCCCTTTCCTTCTAGCTTTGGGTTTCAAGTATTTTGCTTCAGTAAGGTGAGAAATGAACTAACACATTAGGCACTTACTAAAATGGACTGGGATTGGAAATATGTGTCTCTTTTAGTGTAGAAACATCTGTGGACCTGAGATCTATCTCCAAGAGTGAGATGATCAGAGGATGAGATCTTTGTCTCTAAGACTCCAGGAGAGGACAGAGTCTCTCAAGTTGGCCGTGGGCAGCCACGAACACAGATGGCCCAATACATGCACTAATTGGTCCTTGTATTTCTTACAGACTCTGTGAAGACCACATAGTGCCAGTGTTATGAGATGGAGCAGGAACCAACATTGTCTTCCAGGTTCTTATTGTCCAGTTCAGTGAATTGATCAGGGTCCTTGGTGGATGGAAAAGATAACAGTTATTTTTTGGTAGAAATAATGAAAATAAAGAGAAAAATGAAAAGAAGCCAAAAGAAATGCTCAAGGAGACAAAGGGGCTTTGGAGGGAAGCAAAAGATACATCTTGTAAGCAGAATGGATCACTGCAGGGACAGAAGGACAGTGGCCCGAAGTCAGCTGCTGCTGTCTTTTTATGTCCTCTTCCATGGAGGATCCTGAGGCCCCACTTGACCTTGTGCTGGATGATCACTGTCAGGTGTCAGACTTGGCAGGCTCAAGGTGATCCTGTCAGGTGTGGCTGCGGCTGTTCTGCACCCGGGGTTCTTGGGTCCCCTCAGCTGCAAGGTCACGCCCAGATGCTCCAGCCTTGTCCCAGCCTCCCTGTACAAAAGCACTCAGATTGGAGCAGAGCTAAGCTCTTCCCTCCTGCTCGGTGTATAAAAAGTAATTTTAGGTCTGGGGATTTAGCTCAGTGGTTCCAGGACCTGCTTTGCAAGTGCAAGGGCCCAGGTTCGATCCCAGTAACCACGTAAAACAATGCTGGACATGAAGACTCACATTCACCAGCAATCAAAATCACATACCACAGTGCTGGGCATGTGGCTCATGAAACCCCAGCAGAGGCAGGAGGATTGTTGTGAATTCAAGGCTGCACTCAGGGCCAGCCTGAACTACAAAGTGAGACCCTGTCTCAAAAAAAAAAAAAAAGTTATTTTATTTCTAAGTAATGTGTAAGGTATTTTGTAGAATGTATCCTTGACATTGAATTCTGACCTGAGGGTGACCTACGCTGGAGGGAGCTAAAAGTCTCAAAGCTTCAGAAGCTTAGCCTTAGGACTTCTTCTGCTACAGAGAGGAGCAAAGGTGCTACCATGACCTTATAACACAGGACAGAGGGCGTGAAAACCCTGATAGATACAGCTATGCGCAATGGAGACCCAAGACAGTATCAGACCTGCCAACTCCTCAAAGCCCTTAAATCCTTCTTCACTGGTCTGGCTGACTGGGGACCCAGATTTGAAGCCTCTTGTCAGTAAACCTGCAGGAGAATTCTTTGTATTTGCACAAAGGTTTTCCTCTACTGGGTCAAGCCTATACAAAAAAAAAAAAAAGAACACTTGGTCTCCTAAACATTAAAGTATCAACTCTTCCTGTAAACACACTTGACCGTCTTCTCTCTGTTTCCCTCTTGTTTTCCCTTTCTCTCCCTTCACCATCACAAATTACTTCGGTTCCTTATATACGCTCAGTTCTCTGGAGAGCCTCACTCAGGGACACCTGGCTTGGACACTGCCACACCCCTGCTATCTGCAGAAAGGAGGACTCCCCCTTATCCAGCTGGGACAAGCTGCCTCCACAGAGTCATAGCTGTTACTGTCTGACCTGTAATTGTTTTCAGGGACACTTGACCTTCTATCCTCTTAAAGCATATAAGTGGCCTTGGTGCTGTAGGACTCATCTCTGCCTCCCTTTCCTCTTACTGTGGGCAGATTGTAGGGGTTAAATTTATTAAGTATAGGAATGAATTTAATTTTGGTTGTATTTCTCTTAGTTAAGTTCATGAGGCATTTTGTGTGTCTTTTTTTTTACTATGGACTTGACCCACTAGAGGAGAGAAAACTCTAATTTGGGAACATAAATTCATTCCCATCTGCTTCCATGACAGTGGACAAACAAGCTGAGCATTTGCCTACTGCCTCTCATTTGGCCTTTGACGTTGCTGGGCATTGCTAGGAAGATCCACTTTCTCACCTGCTTCCTGCCTTTGCTGTCCAGGGAGAGGCAGGGAATTGGTGGGGCGGTGTCCTAGCTGCGTGTAGTGATGGCAAAGGCCTCTGGGGCCCACACGGCCCCTTAGGTTCACAGGTTAAGCCCACCGCCCTGTTCTCCATTGTAGCGCAACCCAGAGCCTCACACCTCAGGGTATTAAAACCAGGGCTTATTGTCTCCTGTGGCTTTTGAGTAGCTTCTCCACTGCTTTTCCAGGCTGCCTCATGCAGCTTTAGGCAGCAGGGTCGCCTGTGTCTCCTCACCCTGACAGCTGGGGTTGGCTTTCAGCCAGGCAGCCTCGGTTCTGGTTTTACTAACCTGCCAGCAGGGGGCGCTGGGACCATTCTACTCAGACTCAAGCAGCTGAAGGTAAATTCCTGGCGTACACTTCAAATTAATGGAACTGAGTTTTTATTGTGAGAGAATGCACTAGCACTAGCAATGCTGAACAGATTTCACTAGCAATTCTGAGAATACCCGAGATAAAATATCCCATCTTACAGGCAGTACCATACCATGGCCCACAGTGTACTGCTTCATTTTCTTTCCCTTTTCTAGTATCTTTAGGTGTAACATTATTTATTTGAAATCTTTGTTTTCAATGTAGACATTTGTTCCTATAAAGTCTTCAGAACGTCATATGCTCCATCTCACAAGGGATTTTTTTTTTTTTTTTTTTTTTTTTTTTTTGAGACAGGGTCTCACTTTGTAGTTCAGGCTGGTCCTGAATTCAGCCTTGAACTCAGCAATCCTCCCACCTCTGCCTCTTGAGTGCTGGCATTACAAGCATGAGCCACCATGCATGGCACTGTGGTTTGTGGTACTGACTGCTGGTGGGCATGGGTCACCATGCCCAGCATTATTGTATGTGGTTACCGGGATTGAACCTGGGACCTGGTGCTTGCAAGGCAGGCACTGAGCTAAATCCCCAGCCCTGGTATTTTCTGTTTCCATTTTAACTTGTCTTAAAAAAAAAGATAATTTTCTTTTTTTTTTAAGTGACACTTTGTTAGTTCAGGAGCATGTTTTGAAATTCCCATATATTGTGAATTTTCTAAATTTTTCTTGCTACAGAGTTACAGTTTCATACCGCTGTCATTTGAGAATATGCTTGGGATGATTTCAGTCTCCTTAAGATTTGAAGGTTTGCTGTTACAGCCGACTATCTTCCCTGACCCAGAGAACAGTCCATTTGTTCTTGAAAAGGAGTCTGTTCTCCTGCTTTTGGAAGTGAGGTTCTGCACTTCTGTTCTTCCCTGTGACACAGGCGACACCTAGAAGCTCCATGATGCAGAATCATTGGAATGCAATTGAGGAGAATATAAAATGGGCCACAGGAATAGTCAAGATCCAGCAGAATGAGAGAGGATTTAAAATATTTGTATTTTCCTACATTTTTACATATGTTACTTTCACAGTAACCATAATAAAATAATTAAACTCTGAATCATGGCTAACTGAGGCATGTCCAAAAGAAAGAGCTGTATGCAAAAGATCCGTGGAGGCAGAGCAAATTTTATTTAACATTAGCAGGTCAGTCTACGTTCAGGTGTTGAAGAGACTGACCCCATTTCAATGCAAGATGGGAATAATTGTTCTTTTGGGAAGTTTAGGTTTATAGAGTGAGAGCATTTGGCATTTTTCCATTGGTTTCAAGTTGAGTATACGGTTCCTTCAAATTCATTGGTTCACGTGACAGATCAAGTAGCATACTCATTGGTTAGTTTCACAGTCAGCTGAGGTATAGCTACATTCAAAGAGGAAGCCAGAAGTAACATATTCATTTATAGACAAAGACATTCCTGAGTTGTCTCTGGGAAGCCTGGGCAAGCACTTGCGTGTCTCTCGGTAACTATCCTATAACAAGGGCAGCTTTAGCTACAGGGAAATGATCTTCTCTTTCATTATAAATTTTTATTGAAATACTCCAGTGTACCACAAAGAGAAAAAAACCCAAAATACAGGGTGATCAAAAAGTTCCCATGAGGGCCGGGGAGTTAGCTCAGTGGTTCCGGCGCCTGTCTTGCAAGTGCAAGGGCCAGGTTCGATCCCCGGTAACCACATACAGTACTGGGCGTGGAGACTCACACCCCAGCAGCAACCAGTACCACATACCACAGTGCTGGGTGTGGTGGCTCACGCCTGTAATCCCAGCACTTGGGAGGCAGAGGCAGGAGGATTGCTGTGATGTGAGTTGGAGGCTGAGCTCAGGGCCAGCCTGAACCACAAAGTGAGACCCTGTCTCAAAAAAATAAAAATAAAAATAAAAAAATAAAGTTCCCATGAAAAGTGGGTCATCTGTGAGGGTAAAGAGCAAATGCCATTAATGATCACACTAGAAGTCTACCAGGTGAAGAAGGAGACGTAGTTCTCTTCAGATGTGACAAAGTACTGAAAGAATGTTAATGAGAATAAAGTTGCTCTAGAAAATGAAAAAAATCAATAAACACACACATTCATATCTGAAATAAATAGTCTGGCCACAGAAGTATGCTCTGACACACTGTGGTTCTTCCCACTGCACATTGTCCCGAGAGTTGTGACATGGATTTACACAGAGACATTTTCTTCCCTGAGACCCAGCTTGGCTCAGAGAATCTAATCTAAGCAAAATGTCAACATAGAACCACAATTCCATCTCCTCATGGTGATATGTTATCAAATTCCAGAGGAAAAATTACAAACTCATATTAAAGTCTCTGGATCCAGGTAGGAAATCACCCAAGTCCTTTGTTTCCTCATTCTTAGAAGAAGGTTCTCTAATTCTAACTGGAGGCACCTAGACCCTGAGCAGAAATGAGAATCAGAAAATGCAGATGGTTTTATCTTACAAACCGGGAGAGGAAGCTCCTGTAGGACTGAAGATGGACACAGCAGGAACTGAGCCCTGCAGGCCCCCAGCCCCACCCAGCTGTGACCAAGTCTTCTCTGATTTGCATGTTTTCCCTGGAGGCCATTTCTGCTCCTCAGAGGCCGCATGAAAGTCTACCCAGTGAATCTGGGCAAAAAGAGCTTCAGCAGGGCCTGGGCTGAACATGGGCATCCTGAATCTGCTTTTCTGTCGTGCTGCTCGGGTGCTCAGGTGAGGGAGGTGGGCTGCGGATGGCACACTTGAGATGGCAGGAGTTCACTTTCCCTGGTGATGCGATCCTCCCAGGGTCCCTGGGAATCTCTGGCCCCTGGTCCTGTCTCAGAGGCTGAGGTGCTTTTAGGTTAAGAGACCAGGAGAGCCCAGCTCTTCCGGAGGGAACTATAGTGGGGACCAACTTGCTAACAGTGGTTGTGTGTTTTCCTTCCTTACAGCCACCAGAGGGGGCGCTGTGCTGACACAGACTCCGGACTTCCTGTCCGTCACTCCAGGAGACACCGTGTCCATCACCTGTAGGGCCAGCAAAGATGTTAGTGATTACGTGACCTGGTATCAGCAGAAGCCAGGCGAGGTTCCCAGGATTCTCATCTATGATGCTAATGACCGATATTCCGGTGTCTCTGATCGCTTCACCAGCGAACAGCATGGAACACAATTCATTTTCAAAATCAGCAGGGTAGAGGCTGGTGACTTGGGCACTTATTTCTGCCAGCAGGATTACTCAGTCCCTCTCACGGTGTGACAACCGCGCACAAAAACCGTCCTCCCAGGCCAGCTGTGCAGGGAGGATCTGTGGTTTAGGCAGCTGCTGTCTCTGCTGTGACACATTTGCAACTGCAGCATCTACTTGGGGGCTGCTGCAGGGCTCTGTGGTAAAAGCTAAAGGACCTCAGTCTCTTACAATACGTCTTCTTGACAATATAGCCTTCTTGACCTTCAGTGAATTTTAAACTGAAATTTCTATGTCAGGCTGCAAAGGACTTCCGTGCCAGATGGTCTTTGAGTCCTTTCAGAAACACATGCTGAGAGATGGTTTTTAAACACAGAACAGATGCAGAGTAGGAGCCATCTCCAGGGAAATATGGGAGACACTGTGTTACTCTAGTACTAGCAATAAGGAGCAAAGCTACCTCTGTGCCTGTTGCGCTACTGCAGACCGGAAGGCTTGCTCTGCGAGAACACTGGGCTGTTTGTCCTCTAACCCCACATAAATCCTCCACAGATGAGAAATTGGAGGCTCTGCTAGCATTGCTTGCTGAAGGTACCAGTGCTTGTAAAGTCAGAAGTCAGAAACACATTCTGATCCCCTGAAGCGACAACTTCTATTAGTTAATTAATTACTTCTTAGAATTAGACACATCTAAATGCCATAGTGTATTCAATGTGAATACATTTAATATACAGTGCTTAGTCCATAACTTTGTATGCACTTTCTCTTTTCCTACCACCCAGAACAAGACATAGCCCAGCTCCAGAGTCTCACAGGACCTCTTTGCTCTTTCCCAGGGATGTCCTGTCCCAGCCACCTCCACTTGAGACTTGCACAGTTCCATTTTCTATCAGTGTGAACCACATATTCTCCAGCTTCCTATCAGTGGGATCCTAGTACGTCTTCGGTTTCTTGCTTCTTTGGCTCAAGCTGTTTTTTGAGATTTATCTGTGTATTTGGCTCAGTAGTAATTGTTCTTTTGAAAGTCAAATAGTTCTCTCTTACATCAACATGCCAATGAATGTGCTCATTTGTGTATTTGAATTTTGAGATTGAGTCACATGGTCACAGCTATACTAGGTTGGAAGTTAGGGGTGGTTTGTAATGTCTTTTATTGACTTGTGCTTTTTCTTGACTATATTCTTAGGACTGGAAGTGCTGAGTTTTAGAGTTGCTTGATAGCAATTTTTTAGTAAATGATGCCAGATAGTTCTTTAAAATTGAAAAAAAAATTATCGTCTACCAGCTATACATAAAAATGTGTGTTCATTTAAAGTCTTTCGAATGCTTAGTATTGTTTGACTTTTAAAAACTGTAACCATTTTGGTTGACTTTGAAGTGATATTGTGTTTAAAATTTACAGTTGTTTCATTAGTAATGATGTTGAGTAACTTCAAATGTTTTTCCCTTAGCTCTTTGGATATGATTTACAAGGGTAACTTGTGATCAAATAAAACAACAGACAGAAATTCATATATAGTTTTCTACTTCATTGGGTAATTTTTATATATAGTGAAATAAATTTTTGTCAGTGTGTTGATTAGGGTTCTCCAGAGCAGTAGAGCTACCTATCTGTCAATCATCTGTCATTTATTGGTATAACAAAAAATATATCAGATTGAGTCACATGGTCATAGAGATTGAAATGGTCCACAGTGGCTGTCTGCAAGCTGGATAGCCTGGGAAGTTCATAACTATCTGTCCCAGGAGCTGGAAACCTCAGAATAGAGGTGACCAGGACATCATTCTCTTCCATAGCAAAATCCTGAATTTCACTGGTGTAATTGACATTCAAAGGCTGAAAAGCATAGACCTGATATCCACAGGCCACAGAAACATAAAATGCAGTCAGTTCAGGAGGATTAAAGGAGAAGGGTAAAATGAGTCTCTTTCCTCTTCCATGATTTGGTCAGGGTGAGACTTCTCCAAATATGTGTAAAGTTTTGGAATCTACACATAATTGAGACCATGCAATAATGGTCTGGCTCATTGCACTTAGCATGATATCCACTAGGATCATGCATGTTGTCGTGAATGGTAGGGTTTCCATTTTATTTTATGTCTCAGTAATATCCCATTGTACTTGCTTCTTCCTCATCTTACTCTTGTGAATAGTGCATCCTGAACACAACAGTGCAGATGTCTGCTCAAGATCCTGATTTCCTTTCCTTTGGAGACGCTCTCCAAAGTGTGACTGTGGTTTCTCTGGTGGTTCTACTGTTACCTTTTGGGGGGAAACCTCTATAACTTTTCCATAATGGTTGTACCAACTTATATTTCCATCAACAGTGTCCCATCATTTTCTCATTCTCCACTTCCACAACAAGAGTTGGTATCTCAGGCCCTTTTCAGAATAATCATCCTAATAGGCACAATGTGATATTAATTTTGGTTTTTGTTAGTGTTTCCATGACAATTATCAGCACTGAACATCTTTTAAAATGTCGTTGATCTCTTGTGTGCCTTCTCTGGAAAAGTTTCTACTCTGGCTGATTATTAAGTTATGTTGTTTTGTTTTGTTTTTACATCTGGTTTTTGCTATTGAGGTGTGGATTATATATCTTGGATATATAATCTTCTCCCATTTTGCAGATTTCCTTTTCCTTTTCATTTTGTTGAATATTTCCTTTGTTTTTCAGAAAATGTCTTGTCCCACTTGTTGAGTTTACTTTTTGTGGCCTGTGGTTTTTGTGTTAAAACTGAAAATCACTGCCAAGACCTATGCCAAGGAAGTTTCCTCTCTCTTTTTTTTTGTTTAGATTATATAATTCTAGATCTGACAAGCAAGTCTTTAATAAAATTGGAGTTAATTTTTCTAGATAAATGGGACAAATGTTTACTGATCATTTTGCTAGTGTTTATCCATTTTCCCTAGTACTCTTTATTGGAAACATTTTCCTTTCTCCATTGTGTACTTTCAGCACATTTGTCTCAGATTCACCGACCAGCAGGGAAAGTCCTGTTTGTCTTCAGGAAATTGGTGACAGCTCAGGGAAGAAGAGAGCTCCAGTGCTGCTCACTTGTGTGGCAGCATTGTCCACTGACCACAAGACTGAGTCTAATTAAATGTTGCCCTTTGCAAATCCCTGCAAGGATAAGGCTGTGTTAGGGACCTTGGCAAAGACTGCAGAGCCACAAAGGAAAAGAGTTTGGAAGACAAAGTTCATAGGAAGACGCAGTGATGCACCTGGAGAGATGATCAGACACAGCAGGGGGAGAGAAGCAATGTCGCCATAGGCGCCTGTCCTGTTCCCAGTAGGTTTGAACTGAGCGCGAGTGCCTGGTGAGACAGGGGGTCACACAGATTCAACTCTGTACTCACAGAAAGGCATTTTGTATACAGCTGATAACAGTCCTTTTTTCTGACATGGCCATTAGGAGAAGTTGCTCCTGAGAGACGAAGCCAGGCCAGAGTCTCCGCTGCTGGATCTGGATCACTCAACTCCAGCCGCTTCGCGTGCCCCTCCCAGCCCGCCCCACCGTCAGCGACGATATCAGCGCCCTGTTCTGCTGTGGGATCCACCCGGGCAGGACCTGGAGGGAACCACGAAGTCCCAGCGCGGCTCCTCTGCCTGCTGTTACTCTGAGTCCCAGGTGAGGGGCCCGAGAGGTGGTCGCACACCTGTGCAAACTCTCTCAGTGTTGATGAGTCCGATGTCCCGACTCCTGGTTAGCGCCCGATTAAAGTTCCGTGTAGACTGATGAGCTCGGCTCTACTGAGAGGGCAGTGGGACCGGTCTGAATTATGTGGTGACTTTTCTTTTCTGTACTTCAATCTCAGGTTCCCCTGAACAAGCCCTGACCGTGTCTCCAATTGCCCTGGCTTTGCTATTGAGGTGATCCAGGAGAAACAGTCACCCTCAGCCACAGGTCCAGTCCGAGTGTTGGCAGCTCCCTGGCCTGGCGCCAGTAGAGACCTGGGCAGGCTTCCAGGCTCCTTATCTACGGTGCCCCCAGCAGGGCCAGCGGCATCCCAGCCCAGGTCATTGGCAGCGGGTCAGGGTTGGACTTGACTCTCACCATTAGCAATCTGGAGCCTGAGGAGGCTGCAGTTTATTACTGTGGCCAGTACAACAACCTGTGTCCCACAGTGATTCAGCGTGGAGTGAAAACCTCCCCGAGACGATTGTCACTATTCTGTTTGTAGCAGCTGCTTCCTCCATTGGCAGCTTTCTTGGAGCCTGCTCAGTTTAAATGGCTGCCTCACTCCGGCAGTCCTGTGATTCTGAAAATAACTGTAGGATTTTGACTGAGTGTTGGATTTTCCTCAGACTCAGTTCCACATCCAAGTTTAGAAATAGTTTCCCTACTGATGACATCAGATCAGACCCACAAGATCAGACCTAGAAAAGTACACATTTGAGGTGCAATACAGTAACACAATACAACAGCCAGGAGCACAAATTTAAGTCACTATGCTTCTCCTCTCTGAACAGAAACTGTTCCTCCAGTTACTTTATAGCATTAATTTGATTCATTGTGGTGCCAGTTTTCATGGTTGTTACCTTAAATATTAGTTTTGTAAAATATAGTTTCATTACAGTTTTATTTTTCTCATCCATTCTCTGCCTCAGACTATGACCAAGTGTGGTTTGATTTTTCTCATAAAGCAAAACAACGGCTGGGTCTGTCCTCACATTGTCACTCACTGCACATGTCTGCTCCATTTTCATGAGGGTCCTGGTATTTCCAGTTGTTCTACGGGCTCAGAAAACACTTCATGCAAATTTTCTTTTGAAATCTATGTAAGAATTTTGTCTTACTGGTACTTTTCTTTTTTCCTTTTATCTCTTTCATATTTTTCATTCCTTTTTAAAAAAATGGACTTAAAGTCTACTAAATGATCACAACTGTCATGATAATGATCAGCAGTGATAGCCCTTCTCATCTGATCATGCACTAACACACTCACTCACCGTTGGTCTGTTCATGTCAGTGAGGCCGTCAGCGCCGGGGACTCCAGCACACACAGTGCAGGGCAGTGACATCTGTCTGGCCTCATGAGCTTCACAGTTCCACAGGCTTCTCTTCCCCTACATAATCTCAGTTGTGAATATTAAGTTCTTTATAATTTGACCTTTTCTCAGTAGTTCATTTCTTGTGTATGTGTTTACCAAGTCATGTTTTATTTGTTTAGAACTTTTTCAGAATATCGCATGAATGGTACATATGAGGAGTGATCTAAAATATGATAAATGCCTGAATTAAAAATGACAATTAAAGATACAAAGCCATTCCTTTCCCTCACAATACTACTCCTTGCTTTAAACATGCTCATCCCATTGCCCTTGCCACTCTCAGAGGTAATTCTGGAAGACTTCTTTCATGAGTGTCTTTACCTGAGGTTTTGTGGCTGCCTTAATGTCTTGAATCAGGTCAAACAGTTCAGCAAGGATGGAGTATTCTGCACACAATGCTACAAACCAGGACAAATGCAGGTTCATCCAGAATGAGCAGAGAGACCCGCTGCTGCCACATGCTTCTGATCTTCACAGGTGCAAATGGATTATTGGCCTCACCAACTCCATGAGGTTTGGTCAGCAAAACGGAGTTGAATCCTTTATATATTAGAGCACCTTCACCTGCCAGAATTTTTCAAAATAAATGAAGAGTTGTTCAAGATAAACTCTTTTTATCCATCAGGAGTTTCCATATCTGTTTATAGTTTTCCTTCAGGGCACAATTAGTCAATAAGGCATGATTGTCTTAAAGGGAGAATGTTGTGAAATGACCCAACATTGCCTGGAGCTGTGGTGACAGAAGAGACCAGGGACTCAGGTTTCCTCAACATGGCTTCAAAGAACTGAAAATGGCTCCATGGCCTGAGCAGATGCCTTAAACTGAGTATTTGTCAAGACAGATTAGCATTGAGGCTCCTTCACCAGTGAAGCATGTGTCTGAGAATTCAGGAGGTACTGGGTTCTGAAATCTTGATGCAGGAAAATGAATCGATCTGCAGAACAAACAGAGACCTGGCATCTCTGGAAAGAGGCCGTCTGGACAGAGAGTGTAGCTGGAAACAAAGGAACACACATCCTCAGTCTGTGGTCTCGACATGGGGAGGACTCCAGGGCTCTGGAGGCTGAAGTCAAGAACCCAATTTCTCAGTCAGAGTGTCCCAAGACACTAACCAGTGAAGAAGGTGTTTTTAGGAGTTAGAGGTTGTAGATAATCTAAATGGATGTAACATTTCATGTCTTGAAATGCATATAATACATAGCCATCATCGGCCTAAAACAGAACACCCTTTACTCCTAACTCTTGTATCTCTCTCAAAACTCAGACTAGTTATATCATGTTAACTTATCAACTTTATTTAATTTGCACTACTGAGTATTGAACCTTTATATGGAGCTACATTCTCAACCCTTTTTATTTTTATTTTGGGAGAGGTCCTACTAAGTTGTTGAATTGCCCAGGCTGGGCAGTTGTTCTGTTCTGGATTCCCAGAGTTCTAGTATTTATAGGAACTTGCCATCATGTCTGGTGCAAATCTCACTTTTAACTGTCACCATTCATGAATGTTAGGACCAGTGTCCATCTTTTAGTCTTTTTTACATATCAAGATCAAGCTCATTTTTTTGATTATGTCTTCTGTGTTCTTATTCATTGATTTATTCAATGCATTAATGGAGCTTCATCTTGACACTGGGAAGACAGGGCTATATCACAGTTGATGGCATTTATTTAATGATTTTAACATAACAGGTCACAAAAAGTTACATTTGTTTTGATCACATTTTTTATTGAATACCACAGATTTTATCCAAAACAAAGAAAAAAACATGTCATAAAAAGTGATATTTCTACATCGTGGCTTCAGTCATATAAACTCAGTGATATGGTTTTATCTTAGAGGCCATGTGTTGAAGACTCAATTTGCAGATGAAAATGCTACTGTGACATGATGCTATCTTTGGGAGGTGGTGCTTAATGGGAGCAAGTTGGGCATCAGGGGTGTGGTCTTTGAGGACATATTGGTGTCTACATCTCTCACTCTTTGTTTCTTGCCTCTATATTGTGGATCATTAACTTTGTCTTTTACTCATGCCTGATATTCTTCCTCTCCACAGGCTCCAAGTGATGAAAGGGTCACGTGAACGTGGACTCTGAAACCATGAGCCAAAATTAATATTTCCAGAATGTGGAGAGGCCCATGTGACTACTGTGTTCTGTAGCAGGGGTCATACTGTTATATTCACAAGTTCATTGTTCTCCATAAAAATTCAGAGCAGATGCTATCTGAAGGATGTTAAATGGTCAAATGTGAATCTGGTCATCCTGGAGGCCCTCAATAGAAG
>PVIR01036184.1:0-15963 GCA_004026965.1 Petromus typicus
CCAAAAACACACACTCATATTCACACATGAAAAAAAAATCACCAAATGTCACTTCATTTTCGCAAACATGGATTTTATTCTGAATGTTCCTACATTTTTTCACTCTTACACTGTTAGCTAGTTACTTATACTTTTAGTTTGTAATTAATAGCGATTCTTCTCAGAACAGTTAGTCTGATATAAACTTACTTAGCCATTACTAGAAGCAAAAAAAAAAAAAAAATTTCAAACCCAGGGATATAGAGAATTAACTTTTATTTATAAAAGCTTTTCCTTTATCTCCCACTTAAGAGATGATCCTTCTTTAGCGTATCTCAATGAAATCAAATTTTTCAGAATTCCAATTCATTTCTTTGAACATATTGGGGAATGTTTCCTGAGAAAAATGCTCTTGGTAGCTGGAGCATCTTGTTAGCCTCAAGCATACACAGACATTTGCACCTGAGCACTGGCTGAATAAGAAAACTGGTGCTAGGAGCTCTGGTGCCTAAAAGCCAATTAGGTTTGAGATAAGGAAGGAATGCTCTTCATTTGACCTATGGAGACTATAAACAGAGGCACTGACCATAGTGAGTTTGATGTTGGTCTCACACTTTCTTTTTAAATGTAAACAAAGATCTATGACTGAGAGGAATAATCTGCTATGAGTTCTGGATGGGTTTTCTGTTTGCCCTAGTTCACGCTTAGCAACAGTTGATCATCTATGGTTCTTTCAACACAAGGAAATGTGATACTTTGTAGTAATATTTGTTAAGATCCCTATATTTCTTTTGACCTTGAAAGACTGTTAGTACCTATCTAGTTCAACTCCTCATTTTCGCTTTTGGAAACCGATAGTCCAAACTGAAGAAGATCCACCTCACCTCAGACAATGGAGGGAGGGGCTGCGTTGCAGTGGAAGGTAGGTAAGCTGGCTGTCATCCTTGCAATCTGCCTCTCAGCTGCACAATCAGTATTTCAGACACACTGCTATATAGAGTTCTCAACCTTTCTCAAGGTTAGACTCCAAAGTATTCAGAGTGGAAGAAAAACAATCTGCTCAGTGATGTGATCACAATCTCCTCGATGCAGTGATATGACAGAGAGTGTGATCATTGCATTTAATGGATGGCTGTACTCCAAAATCTGCTTGACAAGTAAGTGCATGCAGCCTCTCTAGTGAAAGTGCGCCCCTCACTGCCCTGCCCCCTTCCTTAGCTCTGTGTTCTTACTCGCTGTGTGCTCCGAAGACTCTTACACACAAAGACCCATCAAAATATAAGTCTAACAACTAAACGAATCTGGTCAGAGAAAATCTGGCAAAACCTCACTTGTAAATCTTTCCTCAGGAAGTATTTGGTTTTTCATGTGCAACAACTGCTGTCATTCGATTGTGATCTAAACAAATAAGAAAAGGTCCTTATCATTCTTTCTTCATTAAACTGCAAGAAATGGAACTGATTCAAGCAGTTTGAAGAGAAAGATTTTTATGTGCTGAAGTCATTCCTTGAGACCTAGTTACTAGCTCAGGAAAATCTGGTGAATAGAATTTCAAAGTTCTCAGTGCAGCAAAGTGAGAGTAGATGGAGGTTCACATTTTAAGAGTGGGAGAAATAAAAACTAAGCCTACTTCATCATAGCATTCTATGACTCTGCTTTTATCTTGTGCCCTTCTCCTCTTTCCAAGATCATAAATCAGCACAGACAGTGCTTCGTTCTTCCTTAAATAAGAAGAGGGGAGGAGTCTAAACTTCTTCCATTACCTAACAGAGCTAACAATCTGATCCATTTAACCATCTCACTCTTAGGTAAAAAACTCCAAGGATTTCAAAGCTTGGGTGAGTCATCTGTAGCCAGGAACCTCTGCCCCACCAGTGCAAAGTCTTTTTGATATTCTTCTCCACTGCAGTACCAGGAAGGAAGCCCATATGGGAAAGTGACAGATTGGTTCAAGAGACTTCAGATTCCAAAGAGGGGTCAGAGTCAAATCCAAGAGTATGTGACAGCTGAAATTGCCCATGATTTACTAATTGCCAAAGGCAGTGACCCGGTCATAAAGAGCAAAGGCCAAAGGGAAGACTTGGTGGCCATTGTTGGCATTAGGTTCCTGTCTCCAGAAGACAGCAGAAAATTTAAGGACATTTGGAAGTAATTAGGGGAAGAAGGTAAGCCTGAGGTTAAGAAGTGGTGGGGTATGTACTATTCTTTAAAAGAAATAAGAGCTGGCCAACTTCACCAAAGGTTCTGCTTCACCTTATTTTTCTAGTCCTCAACATAAATTATATACAGTGGATTAAAATGTACCACATCCTTCTGCAATATTAAGAATCCATCTTATCTGAAGATAATGCAGCTTCAAAAGAGAAAGTGAATCCATTAGTATTGTTATGTGTTCTTCAAATATGGCATGACATGAGACATGGAAGATATACAGAAAAAAATTTGACTTTTGCAGTTAAGGAGACATGACATTCCAATCTTTGGTTCACTGCATACATACTCTATGACCCTGAGAACATAAGACAACTCCATCTCGATTTCTCCTCTTCATAAGATTCAGCAAATGCCTCCATCTTTATGTAGATGATATAAAGATAAAATACAAAAAATAACACATGAAACCAGTTGCCACCACATTCATCATTCCTCTGTGTTCATTAATTAGAAGTCTTTTCTCTATGCCTTGCACAGAAGTCACATAAAAGGAATTTTTATTAATATATCATACCAGAAACCAGAGTATAAATGAAGTACTTGAGAGAATGTAGCATTATTACAAGAAGAGGTATAGAGGTAAATGTCTTAAATTGAGAATTGCAAATTTTTTCTCAATCATAGAGAATAATAAGACCATATTTGGAGAAATAAAACTAATTTTATGCCAACATCCTGAAGGAAATAGTGCAACCATAAATTCAGAAAAGCTTTTTCTTAAAAAAAAATACAGTTAAAGAAACAACTGGCAGAGCAAAAAGACAAACAACAACATGGCAAAAAAATTTACCAGCTGTACCACACATAGAGGGCTACTATCTAGAATATATTAGGAGCTTTAAAAAATCAACTCCCCCATATTTAAAGACCCAGTTCAAAAATGGGCATCTGAAATAAATAGATGCTTTCCAGGGGAAAGAGTAAAAGCAGTTAAGAAGCACATTAAGAAATGCTCAATATCACTGGTCATTCAAGAGATGCAGATGAAAACAACTCTGAGATTCCATCTCACTCCACAAAGAACAGCTGCTATCTTTAAATTTGCCAGAAACAAATGCTGGTGAGGCTGTGAGGAGAAAGGAACACTTCTCCATTGTTGGTGTGGATATAGACTGGTATATCCACTATGGAGATCAGTGTGGAGATTCCTTAAAAAACTAGGATTGCAGATCCCATTTGATCCTGCTATTCCCCTGGTAGGCATATACAAGCAAAAATTAAAAGATTCACAAGGATGTCCACTCTCACTTCTCATGTTCAATATGGTGCTGGAAACATTTAGCCACAGCAACTAGGAAGGACAAAGAAAGGAAAGGAATAAAGATAGGAAAGGAAGAAGTTAAACTGTCACTATTTGCTGATGACATGATGCTCTATATAGAGTATCCTAAAATCTCAACCAAAAAACTTCTAGACTTAATCACCAAATTTAGTAGAGTATCTGGATACAAGGTTAATGTTCAAAAATTAGTAGCCTTTGTTATACACACACAACAGACTTACTGAGAGAGATTGAGAAGTCAATCCCTTTCACAATAACATCCAAAAGAATTAAATATCTAGGAGTCAATCTAACAAGAGGTGAAAGACCTCTATTCTGAAAACTACAATACTCTGAAAAAGGAGATAGACGAAGACATCAGAAAATGGATAAACATCCCTTGTTCCTGGGTAGGAAGAATCAATATCATCAAAGTGGCTATACTCCCACAACCACTATATAGATTCAATGCAATCCCAATTCAAAGCCCAACAGAATATTTCACAGATCTAGAGAAAATAATCCAAAAATTCATTGGGGACCACAAAAGACCTAGAATAGTGAAAGCATTTCTTGGCAACAGGGACATGGTGGGTGGTATTACAATCCTCAACTTGAAACTATATTACAAAGCCACTGTAATAAAAACTGTGTGGTACTGGCAAAGTAACAGACCCGAGGATCAGTGGAGTAAATTAGAAGATCCAAAAGCAACTCAGATACATCAAGTCACCTCATCTCTGACAAAGGAGCCAAAAACCTTCAATGGAGGAAAGATAGCCTCTTTAACAAATGGTGCTGGAAAAACTGGGCTTTAACCTGCCAAAGACTAAAGCTAGATCTATCTCTTTCACCATGCAACAAGCTAAAATCAAAGTGGATTAGGGATCTAAATATTAAAACAGAAACACTAAACCTGTTGAAAAACAGGTTAGGTAAAACTCTTGAATACACTGGCTTAGGGAAAGACTTCATGAAGAAAATCTGTATAGCACAAGAACAGCCAGAAGAAATCAACAAATTGGATCTCATCCTATTGAGAGGCTTCTGTACAGCAAATGAAACCACCATCAGAGTGAAAAGGAAACCAACAATATGGGAAACAATCTTTTCCAGCTGTTTCTTAAAGCACTACTAATTAGAATATATAAGGAGGTTTAAAGAATCAGCCCACCCAAATTGAAAGACCCAATTAAAAAATGGGCATCTGAAATGAACAGATACTTTTCAGAAGGAGATGCAAAAGCAGATAAGAAGCATATGAAGAAATGTTCAGTATCACTGGTCATTCGAGAGGTGCAGATGAAAACAACATTGGTATTTTTTATCTCACTCCACAAAGAATGGCTGCTGTATAAAAATTAGCCAGCAACAAATGTTGGCGAGGCTGCAGAGAAAAAGGAACCCTTCTCCACTATTGGTGGAAGTGTAGACTCGTACAACCCCAATGGAGTTCAGTTTGGAGATTCCTCAAAAAACTAGTATTAGAGGTTCCATTTGACCTCGATATTCCTCTGTTAGGCATACACACAAAAAAACTGAAATATTCATATCACAGTGACATATGTGCACCCATATTTATAGCAGCTAGTTTGTAATAGCTAGATCTTGGAAAGAACCAAAATGTCCATCAACTGGAGACTAGATAAGGAAGATGTTGTTCTTTTAAAGAACTATATATTACTCTACCCTAAAGAATGATAATACTGAGTCACTCATACTCACATGGATGTACCTTGAGGACACCCTCATAAGTGAAATAAATAGTTCACAGATGTGTAAATATCATATCTTTTCTCTGGTATGAGAAAATGAATTTGTAAATGAGTTCTAGCTTATATAATAGGTATTGTGAAATAGAAAATATTTAACAGGAAATGGGGTGTAAGGGTAAGTAATGAGGGGAAAAATAGTGTGATGGTAATAAAAAAGGAAACAAAGCCTATGCATATGGGGGGGTTGTAGGGTGGGTAAGGGAATGGGAAAAAATGAGAATGAAGTCATATTATATCATACACTGTTGCAAATTCTCAATGCCGGATGTGATCATAATGTATACATATAATTTACCAGTAAAGATTTGAATTTTAATAAGAATTTAAGAATTCTTAAAGTAAAAAGTAAAGAATTGACTTTTAATAAGAATTTACCCATGTTTATGAGATTAATTTTTACAGCTAAATCTTGGAAATAACCCAAATGTCCATCAACTGGAGACTGGATAAGGCAGATATGGTTTTTCTATAAAATGTGGTATTACTTTGCCATAAAGAATGACAAGTTTGAGTCATTCAAACTCAAATGGACATAGCTGGAGGACATCCTCATAAGTGAAATAAATAAGTCACAGATGTGTAAATATCGTATCTTTCCTCTGATACAAGAAAATGAAGATATAAATGAGCTCTAGAATGTATGTTAGATATTGTAAAATGGAAAATATTCAGAGGAAAATGTGGGTAGGGGTGAGTAATGAGGGGAAAGAAAAAATTGTGATGGTAACAAAAAAAGGGAAATAAAGCCTATGTATATAGGAAGTGGGATTGTAGGGTGGATAGGGGAACAGGAAAATATGAAAATCTAATCGTGTCATATACTGGTACAAATTATTAATGTTGAATATGATCATGATATGTATGTAAAATGTAGCTATTTTACAATAAAATTAATTTTTAAAAATATAGTTATGCCACAAAAAGGAAAATATTAGAAATATTCTTGGCTTAGAACTTCTCCTTAGCAAAGATATCATAAACAAAAGTATAAGATAAGAAATAAACTGAAAGGATATACTGACATCTATAATATTATAATACCCAAAATAGAACAAATATAAGCATATGAAGCTTTCAATTTGTTCTTATATATCTATAAGAAAAGGTCCAAAAGCCAATGAAAACTTTAAAGGATATGACATGGTGATATGAAAACAGAATTGCATTATGAGAAATGATTCTGCCCATTAGTAATCCGAGAATGCACATTGAAATGAGATTCTACTACTAATATGGCAGTGAAGGTAGAATTTGGTACTATCAACTGTAGAAAAGTGAGGGAATCAGGGAAGAGAGAAGTAAAATTAAACAGAGCTGTTCAGAGAACAGTCTATCCAATGGGTGGTGGGGTATGATAATATCAAATTTCATAGGTGATAGAAATTTTTCTCTACATATCTTTTCTGCAAATGGAGTTACATATACTCACAAAGTATTTATGCACTTAGACATCAAATATTTTGTTTGCCATATAAAAAATTGGAAAAAAATTAAGTATTTATCCATAGAGGAATAGATTAATATGATTCCAAAAGCACAAAGAATTATTATAAAGTATTCAAAGAAATAAAACAGATTTAAACATATTAGTATAAATCACCAAAGATATTTTAAGAATAAATATTCTGTATTTCAATCAATATCTAGGTATGTATAAATATATAAAGAACTTTAGAACTCTTTCATCAGACACAATGGGAGCAAAGTAATATAGAGTGTTATCTATTGGTGGGAAGATCTCAACATGAAGAATTAAATTTTCTGGACACTATGGTTTAATTTGTAATAACCTAAATGTTCTCTATTATATCTGAATATACCAGATCTTAAAATTTATTTTGACCCATCTTTAATAATTATACTTATAAATGCATATTTCTCAATTTGTTATATTCAAGTCAGTACATTAGAGTTTACCTACTGTTGTAGTTCTGTGAATCCTGTCTCATTTAACTTTGTATTAACTCTGTAAAGCGAGTGTAATTATCTCCAGTTATTCATAAATCGGCTGATGTTCCAAGAAGGTAGACAGTTTGTTTTAGGCTTCCACAGCTGCAACATCAGAGAAGCACAGATCTGACAGCCCAACACAGGTCTATGGGCATCAGCGTTAATATTTCTTTCACTGCACCCCAACCCTCTGAATATAAATACTGCTACTTCCCCTCCCCTCCAAATTATAAATCTGTTTCACTGCTAAGGAGAGGATGAATTAAATAAGTTTTTAAAATACAAAAGACATTTTATGAACAAATCTGTCTTAGAGACAAGTGTTAGTAGTTCTAAATAAAAACAATTAGAAATACAAAAATAAAAATCTTTTATTCAAATCTAACGCTTATCCATGGTGTAGTAAAGTAGCGTTTAGTTCCTTAGGCCCAATTGTGTTAACTAGAACCACCAGCAGGACAGTCAGCTGGAAACACCTAAGACCACATAAAATTTATTACCTTACCTAACTAGTTGCAGGCACATCTGCATCCAAAGGTTCAAACAATGTTATCACATCTCTCAGATCTACTTCCCTCTTTTCTCTACTCTGCTCAATTTCCTTTTATTAGTAGTCCAAACAAATGTACATTAGGTTCCCTATATTTCCATGGATATTCTTTCTTGCAATTTCAAGGAAGAGAAAAAGAATGAGAAAGGAAAAAGGAAAAAAAAAAAAAGAAAAGAAAAGAGAGACCTTTTTCCTCACAGTGTGAACTTTTCAAAAATAAGTGGGCCATAGACCCATAACCACAGCACTCTCTGTAGCTAGTGGGTTGTGCAGTCTCAACTCTGCATTCCATCTTTTTAGCTGCTGGCAGGATGGATCAATCCCACTCAAACCAAAGGGGCTGAGTAGGGTGAGGGAAGGCTTAGTAAAGAGATTCTGTAAAGACAAAATCATGCATCCACTATAACGACTGCTCTGAGAGTATTAGGTCTATGAATACTGGAAAGCTGGTGGGCTAACTTGTGAAAGAGAAATGACACCCGTGACAACTACCTCACAGCTTCTCCCAAGAATTAGCCAGCTAGAGAGAAAATATACCCAGCATGACACCTGGCAGAGAGAAAGTATCTTATAAAGTTTGATTCCTAATTGAATAATCAAAGGTAGAGTGGTTCTGACCACCAGTATCATGCTATCCTAGAGACTTCACCAATTAGCAAGTTCAAGAAAACACTAGAGTGGGCTGGGAGTGGGTCAGGGTGCAGTGAAAGAAATATTAACGCTGATGCGCATAGCCTGTGTTGGGCTGTCAGATCTGTGCTTCTCTGACACTGCAGCTGTGGAAGCCTAAAAAAACTGTCTACCTTCTTGGAACATCAGCCGATTTATGTATAACTAGAGATAATTACACTCACTTTACAGAGTTAATACAAAGTTATATGAGACAGTGGTTCAGGCACCTGTCTTGCAAGTGAAATGGCCTGTGTTTGATACCCAGTAACCACTACAAATGCCAAGCATGGAGACTCACACCACCAGCGATCAGTACTACAGACCACAGTGCCAGGTATGGTGAGTCACACCTATAATCCCAGCACTTGGGAGGCAGAGGCAGGAGGATCACTGTTAGTTTGAAGCTTGCCTGGGCTGGGCTATGTAGGGAATTCAGGGCCAGCCTGAACTACAGGTGATACCCTGTCAAAAAGAGAAAGAAAGAGAGAAAGAAAGAAAGAAAGAAAGAAAGAAAGAAAGAAAGAAAGCACTAGCCTTTCTCATAATTTTTGCCCTTCTCTCTACTGAAAATCAGAATTTTCAGTGATCTTGGAGTTTTAACAACCACAGCAGCAAAAATCACAAACTGGTATTTGTTGCATGCCAAGTAAGTGACAATAATCTAGTAAACGTTTAACATGCAATTTACCATGCAATCTTAACCATAAATAAGAAAACAGCTGTTGTTATCATTCCCATTTTACAGATAAAGAAACAGATGCAGCAAGGCCAAGTGATTTCCCTAAGGTCAAGCAAGCGACAGGGCTTGGACTCTCATTTTGGTATGTCTGACTGTGGAGCTGGAACTCTTACCGGTGCATTGTTCTTTCCCCCACCGCCTTGCACAGCCGCCTAATACCCTAAGGAGAAGGCTCAACATGAAATAGCATTTGGCTGCATTCCAATCAGTCAACACATTCATCACTAGACACACAAGGAGAGCAGGTAGGTTGGATTCCCTGTGCTGAACAAAACAATACAGGCAAACACATGCACTGACCTCTAACTTGATTTGAAGACTTAACAACTCCACCTTGAAGACTTGCTTAACATCTCTGCTGCTGCATTTAAACGGGAACTTTAATGGATGGGGTCAAGATGGATCAAAGAGAACTCATCTTTCGGGGTTCCTTTTTCTTTCATTTTTAAAAATGATTTTTAACCATCATGGTTTGGGGGCTGTTTTTTTATTGGAGAAATTATGGAGCTGTGTGCTGATTCAGAGAAGTGCTGGGATGCTGGGCACAGATGGCTTTAATTATTTGGGCAGCCATTGACAGATGTGACGGTCTAGGTTTCTGCTGCCTTGGACAGGTGTAAGCTATAGGATTTACCCAGAGGGAGTTGTGGAGAGACAGAATTGGATAGAGCCTGGTGATGGCCCCTTATTTTGTCTTAATCCACCCCTAGATACATAGTTATCATATTTCTTTGCCTGAGGGCATGGTCAAGTCAGTCAAACCTATCAAACCAAGTTTGTTTGTAAAAAGAAAAATCTCAAAGACAGAAATACTGTTGGCAATTGGTTTCAAGCTCAGCTCAGTTGTTTTACTCAGACTTTCTTCCCTTCAATTATGGCTTCAAAATAAAAAAAAATACATGTTTATAGCCTCACTTCTGGGTAAAAAAAAAGGCAAGTCAAGTTCTCCAATTATAATGCACAGAGTAATTTCAAAGTGTTGAATACTAACCTTTAAAAACCATCTTAAATGCATTCAGCAAAGGTTTATTGAGCAAGTTTTAAAAAGTAGGCAGACATTTTCTTGATCTTAAGGAAATAAATATTGGGAAGATTCAGACCTTACAGTCAATAAGAATAAAAGAGTCAGCACTTGCTCTAGGCACTGTTTTTGGGCAATGGTGACTAAATAGTTCTTTCCCCATGGAAATCCCTTTCTAATGGTGGTGTAGACAATGCAGTGCCATCTCTCTCATCCACTGCTGTGTGTGTATTGTACCAATAGCCCTCTTATTCACAGAGAACACATTCTGACAACCTTAGTGCATGTCTGAAATGACAGACAGTATCGTCTATACACTATTTCTTCCCCTTTATGTATGTATCTGTGGTGAAATGAAAGATCAAGAACAACTAATAAAGAAATAGAACAATTTTATTTCTGAAAAGGAAGCTTCATGACTCTGCTCTGTCCCTCAAACAGTTCATTGTATCCACCCCTCATGAGGTGCTGTGAAATGATGCAGTACCTTGTGATGCAATGGAGTGAGGTGAGAGGCTTGGACACTGCGATGCACCACTAGCCTACTGCACAAACTCCTGCTACAGCCACCGTGACACTGCAGCAGAAAAGCTGATTCCTCAAGGGCTACTGACTTCTGGGTTGGGTTATACGCACAGTGTGAGTGTGACAGAAAAGGGATAAATCGTGTCTTCAGTAGGGCAGAGGAGAATGATGAAAGATTTCATCATACTACTCTTAAGAATGCACAGTTAAAACTAATGAATTGTTTATTTCTGGAATTTTCCACTTACTATTTTCAGACTGTAGTTGACAAGTGGTGATTGAATGTGCAGAAAGAGAAACCAAGGATAAGGCAAAACTGTGTTATACATCAGGCCAGGGATTTAGCTCAGTGGTTTTGGCGCCTGTCTTGGAAGCCCAAGGGCCCGGGTTTGAGCTCTGGTAACTACATACAATACTGGGCGTGGAGACTCATGCCCACATACTACAGTGCCAGGCGTGGCGGCTCATGCCTGTAATCGAAGCACTCAGGAGGCAGAGGTAGGAGGATTGCTGTGATGTGAGTCTGAGGCTGAGCTCAGAAACAGCCTTAACTACAAAGTAAGATCTTGTCTCACAAAAAAAAAAAAGAAAAAAGAAACTGTTATACAAGTATGTGTGCATATCTATATAACCTGACTATGTAGATGTAAATCTGCATTTGTATAGATGTAGGTGCATGTGCATACATACAATCATATCCATGTATATATCTGATAAGAAGGATGTGGTTTACTAATTATTATAACAGATTTTATGAGAATTTGTGCTTATAATATATAATACCTAAATCATGAAAGTGATCTGTATGTCCATAAACAGATGAATTGATAAAGAAAATGTGATATTTATACACAATAGAGTATTACTCTGCTGTAAATAAGGATAAATTTGACTCATGTGTAAGTAAATGGGTGACACTAGACCATAGTATTAAATGAAACAAATCAAACGTATGCATAAATATAATATGGCTTCACTTATCTGAGAAACGCAGAATATAAATAAATTAAAGGGCAAAATAAAAATAGGTAACAGGAAACAGGAAGGTAGATCTTTAGCAAATGAGAAGCGAACTGAAAGATGCAGGGAGGGAATAGGGAGAGAGGAAGAAGTAAAAATAATTAAGACATGCTATGTACGTGTTCCACCTCTACATGGATGAATGTAACTATGATGTACTGCAAAAGAGTTCTAATAAAAATAAATTTTTATTTAAACAATGTGCACCTGGATGAGGATGTAGTGAGTGCAACAGAATATCTGCAGTGCCCATACTATAGAAGCTGACCTGAATATACAAGAGGGGTCGGCAAGGGGGAAAGTATCCCAGAACTATCTGCCTTGTTTTTTAAAAATGCATGAACAATAACTTAGTACCTGTAGTGAGCTGGATCCCCCTATTTATATTTTATAATCTCAATGATTCAGATTGAACCATATTTTAAGAGCAGACATTTAAAGAGGTGATTAATTTGCAGAAATACTGCTCAGATAGAGTGTCACTCCAACATTGCTATTATCTTCTCAGAACAGAAAGAGACACCAGGATACTCTGGCACAGAAGAAGGCACATGCAGATTCAAAGAGAAGACAAAAATTTGTCCCCAGTAATCAACACTACTAACACTTTAATTTTAGACTTTCAGTCTTTAGAACTGATAGATAAATCTCTTCTATTGTTTAGACTACTCTACCTCTGGAATTTTGCTAAGTTGCCTTAGAAGATAAACATACCACCTCATTCCGATGAGAAGAACTGGATATACTTAGTGAGTAGAAAGTTTTCCCTTCTTTGCCTTTGGTAAAAACTAAAACAATGGAAATAAGTCTTACATATATGGAGGAGGTAAACGGGACAGGGGAATGGGAAAAATATGAATCAAGATATATCATGTATAGGTATAAATTCTCAGTGATAAATGTGACCACAATGTATACCTAAAATGTACCCATAAACTAAGTAATGGGGAAAAAATAGAAGGTGACAAAACAGGAAAATCTAAGGAGCTTCACAACTCAGAGTGACCTGGACTGTATATGTTGTACATTTTCCTGCATGTTCTATCAAAATACAGAAATCTAAAGAGTGAAAAAGGGAAAGCTTTCAAAAAGCGGTTACCGAATGAGAATGTGTACAAGTTACACAAATGATCCACACAACACAGCTACCATGGGTCATGTGCAATTACAGAACTTAACCCAGCAGCCCCGTCGGGTAGATATTATTCCCATTGTATCTGTGAGGGAACACTGGAAAGCTTAAGTGAATGTCCCAGAATCACCTCGCTGGTAAATGAATATAGATCTGGACCTAGACAGTCCAGTCTGACCTGTTGGCCTGTGCTCCTAGCTTCAGCACTACTGAGAGTACAGGAGAGACTTCAAGAGAGAAATGACCAACTCACAGATGGCTTCAGTGACAGCTCTTAAGGCCAGTCATAGGAAGACAAAAATGCAAGCCAGTAACCAAAAACCTGCTTTCATCATTGCTCATATTTCATATTTTCTCAGGCCAACTGTGAGGTTATCTACAGTGTATGCACACAAGTCTTCCTTCTGCACTTCACTTAGATGTAGCCCTCCCAACCATTAATATCCCCCCTTTTGTAACACACAGACACACATACACACACATATGCTCACTCACTTGCCCCAAACTCCTCAGACAATATAACTTTTTAAGAAGTCCTTTGAAGAATGCCTTAAAGGATTTGAATCAATAATCTCCTCAGATCCAAAACTGGATCTCCCCAGTTTGCTTTTTAATGATATCTCCCAACTCGGCAATCACAACTGCTTCTTACTGTTCATTCCTAGCTAGTCTAGTCTATTCTTTGCTTGGCCCATAGAGTATGTATTTTTTTTTTTTAAATAAAGAAACAGACATGGAATTAAGTCTCAGTGTCCCATGTGCTTCATTATCCTGGCTTGTTGAGAATGTGTTAAACATACAGTGCGAGTTTTCATAAGTAGCAGAAAAGGATCAAAGGAACCTACTTTACTAAAGGTTTTTCTTTTCATTCTTTTTTTTCAAACCGAGGGTTGGGCGATTCAAATCACACTAGGTAGTTGAGCTGATAAGATATGGGAGGAGAGATCTCCAGCAGTAGTTTTTATTTCAAGAAAAGAAAACTTTCTAAGTCATAAAATGTTCTCAGGTGTCTTTGAAATTTTTTCAGTTGAATTGCAAACCTGGAATTAGAAGACGTTTTGAAAAAATATGCTTGATGTGAACCCTGGGTAGTTATATAAATAGAGTGAACTGAAAAGAGTTACCGAGCCCAAAGATTACGCTTTGTTATGGTGCTGAAATTTTACATATGACAAACTTTTAAACTTTAAATGGGCTACTTAAAATTACTTTATTGCATATATATATATATATATATATTGCATATATATGCATATATATTGCATATATATACATAAATAAAAAATAACCCCTCCTTAATAATAAAGTTTTGTATTGCTCTTTTGTAAAACTCTGAAGCACTTGTTCCTACGAGAAGGCAAGAAACAAGAACAAGACGTTGGATTGGGAGGACTTGAATAAGTCATTCCGAGATAATACTCAGTGTGAAGATCACACAAAATAAACTTGCTGATTTGATCCTATTTGTGAAACTCAGAGGGATCTTGTTTCCTAAACATTGGCTTTCTCTAACAGCCTAACTCAATTGGGTTTCCAAAGACAAAACTAGACTCAATACGTTCTCAAACTGAATCAACAGCACAGCTTTATAATGATGACTCATAGTAATCTTACTTATGTACATAAGACATCTTCCTAGGTCATATTTTTTAAAAAATTACTTTTCAGGGGATCAGGGATTTATTTCAGTGCTTCCAGCACCTGCCTTGCAAGTGCAAGGGCCCCAGGTTTGATCTCTGGTAACCACATACAACGTCAGACATGGAGACTCACGCCCACCGGCAATCAGTACTACATACCACAGTGCAGGCATGGTGGCTCATGCCTGTAATCCCAGCACTCAAGAGGCAGAGACAGGAGGATTGCTGTGAGTTTGAGGCTGAGCTCAGGGCCAGCCTGAGACAGAAAGCAAGACCCTGCCTAAAAAAAAAAAAAAAAAAAAAAGAAAGAAAAAGAAAAAAAAACTAACTTTTCAAAACCTATTCCTTTTCTTCTTAATTTTCAGCTACTATTGTGTTATTATTACCAGAAATTGTTCTGAATACTTGCAGATTCATATCTTTGATGTAAACAAGCAATTTTTTCTTTCTATATCAGTGAAATGATTAAAACTTCCAAAAAATGCTCAATGAGAAATATTTGAGTCTGAAAATGGTAAACCTAATCAATATGGAGTCATACAACCAACATACGTGTGCCTGGCTTTTCTGTCAGTTTCTCTCATTCAGGAAATCAGTTTTAAGCGATGTCTTTTGGTTGTATTTATCAAGTTGATTATGTTTTATTCATGCATAGTTTTCCATTGTATAATTATATACACATTTGTTTATTTAATCCTCTTTTGATATATATTTGGGTTGATTCTAGCCTGTGGTTATCATTAATAAAGTTTCTATGAATATTTCTATACAAATTCTTTTATGGACATATGTTTCCATTTTTCTAGAATAAATATCTAGGGGTAGAATTGCTGGGTGGCAAAGTAAGTGAATTTTTAACTATTTAGGAAACTATCAAATTGTAAAGTAGCTGTATTATTTTGCACTCCCTCCTGCAGAATGTGAAAGTATAAATGTTTCATACTCTATATGATATTTATTGTAGTCAGTCCTCTGAATTTCCTTAATTCTTATAGTTCTATAATGATCTGCCATTTTGGTTTTACATTCTAGAATTTTTTTGCTTAGTGAACATTTTTCAAATATTTGTTTTTTCTTATTGTGGCATTTATCTTCCTATTATTGATTTGTTGAGTTTTTCATAAATCCTGGACATATGTTTTTTTAAATTATGCATAGCTACTGTGAACATTTCCATTAAGTATAGCTTGCTTTCTTATAGTCCTTACACTGACTTTCAAAGCACAAAACTTTTATTTTGTAATATCCAAGTCATCAATTTTTTCTTTTATAGTCAGTACACTTTATTTTCTCTGGTATGAGAAAATGAAGATGTAAATGAGTCCTAGCATTGTATGTTATATATTGTGAAATAGAAAATGCTCAATGTAAAATAAGGTGAAAGGGGACAATGTTGAGATTGTAACAAAAAAGTAAGGAAACAAATTTTATGTATATGGGGGGGTGGTAGGGTGGGTAGGGCTATGGGAAAAAATGAGAATTAAG